>CATNWA010001517.1:0-38890 GCA_951230385.1 Staurois parvus
CGGAGACCATGTTTTTGATCAGACCACTCCCCCTTCTGTCATCAGCCAGGGGAACCTGCACTTGATTATGTGCTTTATTTATACCCCCCGACAGTAGCTGTTGATTTTCACAGCTTATGCCTTTTGATCCATGGCAATTGGGGGCGATTGGGCGGGCATGCGCAGTTCATTTCGCACAGCCGCACCCCGGAAAAATGGCGGTCCCCGGCTGGCTTCCATTTTCAGTTCTGAACGATGAGCGGGATTTCCCCGCGATGCGCAAACCGCTTTAAATAGGAAGTTTTTTGTCACACTGCTAATGGCACCAAACCCTCTGAAAAGTCCCGTAGCACAAAAGGGCCCTCGGAGGGAGTAGAAAGGGTGACTTCCTGACCACTGAGCCCACGGGAGGCCCGGTGGCTCTGATTCTTATCTTTGCCGGTTAGTACTGTTTTTTATCTTTATATTTACAGTTGCTTGAGGTAAGGGTATTTGTGTGCAATGTGCCCCGGGGTTTAAACTATTGTTGATCCAATAAAGTTCTTGAAACCTACAACACTATTGGCGTTCCATTTTTTCTTTGACCCTCTTGCTGGAGGGTGTCAGATCTACATATACCACTTCTGGGGTTACTGGTACCCCTGTTCTACCTATCTTTTGGGGCAAGAGGGATCTCTGGACTGAAGGTATTATTACTGACACCCAAGGCCAGATGTCGTATTTGAGGAGGGATGGTTCTATGTGTCTTAGGTCTGCATGCCTGGAATGGTCATCTGGATATGGATTTTTAACTACATGGCGCATTTAAATGTTCGCGGGTCGGTGATGTGCACATTTTTTCTGTTTGATTCCAGTCACCTAATGAGGAGGACGGCATTCCACATGTTTATGCGTATCACTTTTATTGTTTGGAAGGATTTTATGAATACTATTTTACCTTTACTCAATTTTAATTATGTTGTTTACCTTTTAATTATATTACAGCGATGCACTAGATATATCTTAATATAGGGAAGGGATTCTTTCCTGCCTATCCTGTTCTTGTGACCAGTTTGAAAAATTTCAATTTTCCTTCAAGTTTATATTTCTTTACAACTTTGTTTATCTTCTCTATAGGCTTCGTTGACTCTAGGCTTTTTGTCAGCAGGCGTCAGACAGGAGTTTTTTTTATGCTTATTAAACGTCTATGAAAAATTCTCTTGCACACGGCAGCACACAGTGCTGTTTCACACCTGTAACGTTAGCATTTTGCGTACACTGCAATACTGGCGCCTCTTGTATTCCCCCCAGGAGGAGTTGAAGCCTTCCCATTCAAGTCTATGGTGCCAAATGCTTATCACATGCCTCAAAACCGCACATAAGGGCATTTGGGGGAGCATTTGACGGAGTGTTAAAATACGCCTTTCCCCAAACACTTGTCAAATTGCTGCTATTAGGGCCGTTTTGTTTGGCACAGGTGTTAGTACAATAATGTTCAAGTAGTGAAACAAAGCCCTATAAAACTCTCTCCTTATACAACTTGACACCCCTCCCCCACCCCCCACCACCATCTATTAATCACCTGTTCCATCTGCTATATCTCTGTATCCCCGCCCCACTCTTTTTTATTTAAACTATTTAATTTCTCGTATCAGTTAATGTGTATCATTTCCATATCCACCTCCAGCTTCTGATCTCGCTTTCTTATATGATTCCTGATTGTATTATCACCACTTGTCTGATTGGAATTTCACAATTCCCTGGTCTGTCACCAGTTTCCAATTACCGTATAATAACCTTTAGGACCAGTTCACAATACATGTGTTTTCCAATTGCTTTTTTTACAATCCAAATAGCACATGAAAGAAGGTTTTATATAATTGTCAAATGTCTTAGTTCACATCAGCGCTTGCAGGGTGCTGCCAAATAAAGTTTCGAAACAGGACTGCATTGTTTATGAATTAGAAACTGTACTGGAACGCGGGTTTTAATACGCCCTGTGGAACACACTTAAAACGCACATGTCCCTAATTAAATTTAAGAAAAAAGAAGAAGGGGAAAAAATTAACTGGAATGCATAAAAACAAATGCACTGGAAACTCTACAAAAACACGCATTCATAATGAACTGGAAACCTCATTCAAAAATCGCCCACTCTCAAAAATGCTCTGGAAACACGCCTAAACATGCATCAAATAAAAGTGCATGCTAAAAAGCATATCTGGAACACTTCTTGAGTGTGTTTTATATCTGTGAACCTGGTTTACCATGATTGGAAAAACTTAATTGCACCTCACACGTCTAGTTTATACACAGATGCATTCACAAGCCACTAAAACGCACGCTCCACCCCACCCAGATCCCGCTACCCCACCCCCTCTCTTTCTCCAGTCCCTCTGCCCCCCCGCCTTGGCACCACACTACTACTGTGCGATTTGGTGTAAAACTCATTTTACAATAATATGCACTGCAGTATTTTTGCATGATCCTACACGTTTTAGGCAGGCCCATTGAAGTTTAGTGGAGTCTGAGGCTAAAAAGTATAATAAATGGCCCCATTCACACCAAGTCCTCTGGCCTGTACAGCATGCATGAGGGGAGTTGTTCATGTGGGCTGGAGCCACCTGTTACACTATGTGAACACAGGTTTTATTCTGTCCAGGTGTGATTGAAGGCATGGGGATAAAAAAAGGTGGGGCCTGGTATGCTTCTCTGTCTGTGTAAAGTTTATTAGGGACTGTACACTGGCACCCTTATGCTTGTCATAATTATGACCTGCCATGCATTTCCATAGTGTAACATAGTGTTGCCTGCATAACGGCGGTCAGCCAAAAAAAAACAAACTCACTCGATTCCAACTCTTACAGGTCACAGAACCCATTGTGAATGAGCCCCAAAGACCTCAATTACCACACACAGCTTTATTTATGAAACTCTGCACATGGTTTATCATTTAGATTTTCAACAGGTAATTCTGGTTGGAATTGTGTCCATTAATAAATTGTTTTTAGTGTGTATTTTTAACCATAAATATAAATTTGGATTTTTTTCTCTGGTGGTTGGGAGAGATAGCTCAGTGTCAGGTATGCTGTTCGGAGGCCCCGTGATTTCTATACTGTGGCCCTGGGGGTGTAGGCTTGTGTCTGTGCCAACCTGTATAGTTAGGGGAAAAACAATAAAGTTTTCTATGGATTAATTACCCTTGGAACCTCTGCTATGTACACTCAATGGGATCTAGGAAATTGGACATGTTATTCAAATGAGAAAAAAAAATAATATACACATTAATTATAATTAAACAATTATTAGTTAATGTTTCCCACGGCCAAATGTGGATCAGCTCCTTGGTGGAGTGACACGACGATCTCGTCATGGTACTGATGTGGTCTGGAGTTCCACAAAAGCTTACAAAATAGACTTGCAAATTACCACTAAACTCTCTTAAACTACATTTCCCATCACTAACACTCCCCACTACCACTTGTAATTCCTACACCATTTCACCTGATTTTGGCTGTAAATACCCTCAAATTAAATGCTTACATGTCTGCAGTGTTAAAGACCACATCTTGTTGTTTCATTTCAAATTCATTGTGGTGGTGTATTAGAGCCAAAAATGTTAGAAATGTGTAGATGTTCCCAATATTTATGGACCTGACTGTAGCAATTTTCCATGTTGGCTCTACTGTGTACATGACATTCGCAAATATTATGTTTGCAGCTCTACTGTGTATATGACATTGGCAAATATATATTTCCAGCGCGTAAAGGCCCAAAGTCATCATAAATTGAGGGCCTTATTTTATTACTGTTAAGAGGATTGTAGGAAAAATAGCTTGCTGCCACATTGAACACGACCTATTCATTGATACATAACATGGTCTTGTGGTGCAATAGGGGGCTTTTGGATTTGTTAGTTTGGACTCATACTTTCTAGATGTGCACTATAGGGCTCGTTTCACCCACTTGATTGTTTTTCCAACTGTTGCTACAACGCCCCTTTAGAGTTTGACAAGCGTTGATCCGGCGTTTGCGGAGCATTTTCAACGCTCCGCAAGCGGTTTAGCGGAGGTTGGCTAGGCGTTTGCCCAAGTGTTAAAAACGCCCCACAAATGCCTATAATGAAGTTTGAATGGTGCTACCACTCTGGCTGCAAACGCCTCGCAACCACACCGCAAACGCTGGTCAGGCTTTTGCGGAGTGGCACCAGAGACTTGAATTGGAGGCTTCAACTTCTCCTGACTCGACCAAAGGCATATCCGTTTTGCCGCAACGCGACACGATGCTAATGCTCCGTTTGAACAGCACTATGTGCTGCAATGTGCAGAATTTTCCCAGGCATTTGGGAAATGGTAAAAACGCTTCCCAAACACCTGTCTGCCACTTGCTAACAAGGCTAGTGTGAACGTAGCCTAACAAGAAAGATTTGGGCATATTGTATAGCTAGCAAAAATAAGTGTTAGGGGTGCTAGTACATTCAACTAGAACATGAAATAACCCCCCAAAAAATACATAGTCCAAATGTTTATTGATCAAATACACATTCCACATTTATTTGGACAGCAACAACAAGTAGGTACATTCAATTTCTTAGTAAAAAAACCCCCAAAAAAACAGGATTATTATTATTATACAGTATTTATAAAGCGCCAATTGTTCTCGCTCAGCGCTATACATTACAATGGGGACAGAACAATAACAATATAATAATACAATGCAAAACATGAGGGGATCGAGGCCTTGCTCATTTGAGCTTACAATCTAAGAGGGAGGGGATGGTGGCACAGGAGGAGAAAGCTGTGGGGGATGGAGTGGTAGGAAGAGTGGAGGAGGTCAGCAAGTTAGCAGGGGGTGGGGTAGGCTTCCCTGAAGAGGTGGGTTTTCAGGGTGTGCCTAAAGGAGAGGAGAGTAGGTGATAATCTGATGGGTTGGGGCAGGGAGTTCCAGAGGATGGGTGACACCCTGGAGAAGTCCTGGAGGCGGGCATGGGAGGAGGAGACCAGGGAACTGGAGAGAAGGAGGTCTTGCGAGGAGCGGAGTGTGCGTGTTGGGTGGTACTTGGATATTAGGTCGGTGATGTAGTTCGGGGCAGTATGGTGGACAGCTTTGTACGTCAGTGTTAGGATTTTGAATTTGATCCATTGCGCAATCGGAAGCCAGTGGAGGGATTGGCAGAGGGGGGTGGCGTAAACGGAGCGGTTGGAAAGGTGAATAAGTCTGGCAGCCGTATTCAGGATCGACTGAAGCAGGGATAGCCAGTGGTGCGGCAGGCCAGTAAGGAGGGAGTTGCAGTAATCGAGTCGTGATATGATTAGGGAGTGGATGAGCTGTTTAGTGGTTTCTGGGGTTAGGAACGTGCGTATTTTGGCAATGTTGCAGAGGTGGAGTCTGCATGAGTTTGTTAAAGATTGGACTTGGGGCTGGAAGGATAGGTTGGAGTCCAGAATGACACCAAGTACTCTGGCCTGTGGGGTGGGTTTGATGGTGGTGTTGTTGGACATGATGGAGAAGTCAATGGGGGGTGGTGTGCGGGCTGGGGGGAAGACAAGAAACTCGGTTTTGGAGAGGTTCAGTTTAAGGAAGTGGAGCGACATCCAGTCTGATATGTTGCTCAGTAGGTGTGTGATTCATGCGTAGACTGAGGGGGGTGAGGTGGGGGGTTGAGAGATAGATTTGTGTCGTTGGTATATAAGTGGTAGTTGAAGCCGTGTGAGTGTATGAGTTGGCCAAGGGAGGAGGTGTAGATGGAGAAGAGAAGGGGCCCGAGGACGGAGCCTTGAGGGACCCCAACAGAGAGGGGGGGAGTGAGGGGGAGGTGGTAGCATTATAGGTAACGCTGAAAGAGCGTTGTGACAGGTAGGATGAGAGCCAGGAGAGAGCAGAATCTCTGAGGCCGAGGGAGTGTAGTTTTTTAAGGAGGAGGGGGTGGTCGACTGTGTCGAAGGCTGCGGAGAGGTCAAGGAGTAGGAGCACTCAATAGTGGCCATTAGCTTTGGCCGTTAGCAGGTTGTTGGAGAGTTTGAGTAAGGCAGTTTCGGTGGAGTGTAGGGGACGGAAGTCGGACTGTAGGCGATCGAGGAGGTTGTTGTCGTTGAGGTGAGAGCTTAGGCAGGTGTAGACTAGGCGCTCGAGGAGTTTGGATGTGAATGGGAGCAGGGGGAGATGGGTCTGAGGTTGTTCGGGTCATTGGGGTCCAGGGAGGGCTTTTTAAGTATGGGGGGTGATGTGTGCATGCTTCAGAGGGGAGGGTAAAGTGCCGGAGGAGAGGGAGAGATTAAAGATGTGGGTGAGGGAGCATAGGATGGAGAGGGAAGGAGGTTGTAGAAGTTGTGAGGGGATAGGGTCGAGGGGGCAGGTGGTGAGGCGGGCATCAGAGAGGACCTTGGAGACTTCCTCGATGGTAGTAAGGTCAAAGGTGCGGAGTGTTGAGGGGGCTTCAGTATGAGGAATGTGGGGGTGGGGTGGAAGTGTAGGTCAGAGCAGTGGTGGGGCCGTGGGAGAGGGGTGATGAGGGGGTAGCTGAGTGAGGAGGAACGGGGTTGGAGGGAGTTTGAGCAGTGACGAAGTCCTGCTGGGGTTATGTCGAGGGAGAAGGGGGATGAGGGGGTAGCTGTGTGAGAGGGGACGGGTTGAGGGGGAGTGTGAGTTGCGGCGATGTCCTTGCGAATTGTGTCAATCTTGTTTTTGAAGTGATTGGCAATCTCAAGAGCGGTGAGTGAGGGTGCTGGGTGGAGGTGGGGGTGGAGAGAGTAGAGAGTTGAAGGTGGAGAAGAGTCGGCGAGGATTGGAGAAGAGGGCCTTGATGAGGGTCAGGAAGTAGGCTTCTTTGGCTGCGTGGAGGGAGGAGGTGTAGGTGTGGAAGGCAGATTTGTAGCGGGTAAAGGCTTGTTGGGATTTGGTTTTGCGCCATAGTCGCTCCAGGGCACGACTGTGTCGTTTGAGGGGATTTGGTGTGATCAGTCTGCCAGGGCTGGAGCGGTCAGGGTCTGATGTTGCGTGTGGTTAAAGGTGCTAGTGAGTCAAGGGCTGTTGACAGCGTGTTGTTATAGGCAGTCATAGCCAAGTCGGGGCAGGACAGGGGAAGGATGCTGTCATAGAGTTGATCAGCTGCAGAGTGGAGGGGGGCAGGGTTAAGGTTGCGGAGGTTACGGCTGGTAGTAGTGTGACATTTGGAGGGGTAGGCGTTGGAGGACGAGGAGATAGAGAAGGTAATCAGGTTGTGGTCAGAGAGAGGAAAGGGGGTGTTAGTGAGGTTGTGGGGAGCGCAGCGGTTGGAGAAGACAAGGTCAAGGATATTACCGTCGGAGTGGGTGGTGGATTGTATGCACTGTGCAAGTGCAAAGAAGGAGGTTAAGTGGAGGAAATGGGATGTGGCCGGGTTGTCGAGGTTGACAGGGGGATGTTGAAATCCCCAAGGATGATTGTGGGTAGCTCAGAGGAGAGGAAGAAGGGTAGCCAGGAGGGAAAAGTCATCCAGGAAGCGGGATATGGATCTAGGAGGCTGGTATATCACAGCAATCTTCAGGGAGGTTGGGGAGAATAGTCGGACGCAGTGGACCTCGAAGGAGGCAAAGGATAGAGAGGGGGGGTTTGGGAGGACTCGGAAGGTGCTCTGCGGTGACAGGAGCAGACCAACCCCACCACCTTTACGACCGTTGGGTCTGGGTGAGTGGGTCCAGGTGAGACCTCCGTAGGAGAGTGCAGCAGGGGGGATGTAGAGTCAGTGGCCTGGATCCAGGTTTCTGTGATCGCTAGGAGGTTGAGGGAGCGGGAAACAAAGAGGTCGTGGATGGCGGTAAGCTTGTTGCACACTGATCGGGCGTTCAGGAGTGCACATGAAAACGGGGGGGGGGGGGGGGGTGTGATTTTAGGGAGCAGGGGGACAGATACTAAGTTGCGGGGGTTGCGGCAGGACATGTAAGGCTGGAGGGTGTTGTGTGGGTGAGGGAGGTGGTGGAGGGCCAGGATTCGGGGAGATGTCCCCTGCGGTTAGGAGGAGGAGAAGGGTGAGAAAGGTGGCATGGGAGCGGGATGTGCAGGAGTGTGTGAAACTACTAGTGGAGGTGTTCGGGTTAGTGGGAGAGTGGAGTATTAGGAGGAGGTGGTGGGTACCGTAGAGGGGTGAAGGAAGCAGTGAGGACAGAATATACAATTGTTTGGGAGGAGCAGAGGGATATAGTGAATGGATTTTGGGGACGGAGGAGAGGAAAATGAGGAGGAGTGGAAGAGGCATTTTAGGATTGATGTTGCTAAAATAGAACGGTCCTGCTCATAACAGCTTACAATCTAAAATATTGTACTTCTAATGAACTGTACTTTCCCAGGTTACAGCAGGAAACAAACCGTTAATATGAATCACGTAGTAAGCTTATCTATCCACAAAACAGGCTGCAAATCAAAATATCAATATAAAAATACATATGTGCCAAAATAAAAAACACCTCCCACCTCCCCAAATCCCCCACACATTTCTCATCAGGTTTGTCGGAAAACTGCATTTCAGTCTAAATAAAGCAAACTTGGAAAAGCAGAGCAATTGACATGTGTTCGGGTTACAATGCAAAGATAATAAACACACCTTAGAAGGAAAATAATTCAAAACATTTACAGCCCACATCAAAAACACAGTGTGAGTGTGGCCTGGGGCAATTCACCACAATATCTCTTCCTCCCCAAACCACCACAGGCAAGGACTTGCAGAAAATAATGTGGTCTGTACAAGGTAAATCACCACTACTACAACTCTTTATATAACATAGGCCACACCCACCACTGTCATTCATTTGGTCAGAGAAAGTGTTTGGACCTGATTAATTCTCTTCCCACCTGTGTTAACCCTTGGTATACAGGCCCCACAAATCAGAGTCAGAAAGAAAGCCACAGTGAAGTGTACCTGTGCAGCATACAACAGAACGTTGAACAGGGATGTGAAAGGGAACCCCATGGCAATATTTCTTGGCACTATGGGCACAATTCACTCCAGATTATCGCATGCGTTAAGGCAGTCACATGCAATACTGAAAATGTCAATTCACTTTTGCTACTATGCGGGATTTCCCATAAATCGGAAAAACACTCAGGAAATCAAACATAAAAAGGCCTCAAAGTCAATTTAGAAATTGTGGAACGTACAGTGAAGATGCCGATTTCCTTGCGATTTGCAAGACATCTGACACAGATATCTATGCAAATCGCCACAAAAGTAGTACATGTACTACTTTAGAAATCAATGTTGGAAACGCACCCATGTGACTGCTCTAATAGCAGACAATAGGGTGCGACTTGGCATACGATTTGCAAGTTGCATGTCATGCAAATCACATGCCAAGTTGCACTCAATGTGACCGCTATTAGAGCGTTCATATTGGCGTGGTTCAAACTTGGGAGGAGCCGCAACAATTTCTAAAGTAATGAATACACTACTTTTCATGCGATTTGCAGAGAGATTTTTGTCAGATGTCTTGCAAATCGCACTTTAAATCAGCATGTCCCCCGACCTTGAAATCATGTGACTTCATTGTAAGTCACATGATGTGACCGTAGTGTAAGTCGCACCACTTCAAAATTCGCTTTGATGTGACCGGGGTGGCCCCCAGTCACATTGGGTGCAATTTTCATGCTAGCTGACTTGCAAATCGTAGGCCAAGTCACACCCTATTGTCCACTATAGGCTCCATTCACATCCAATCTGATTTTGAAATCATGAAACTTCACTGTAAGTTGCCCAATTTCCAAATTGGATTAGATGTGAGTGTGGTGGTAGCCCCCAGTCACATCGGGTGCAATTTGGCATGTGATTTGCAAGTCGCAGGGCATGCAAATCGCATGCAAAGTCGCATCCAGGATGCACAATTTCAGGTGCGATTTGGAAATTTAAATTGTACCTGATATCGGATCTAATGAATGTGGATGTGAGTGTCTTAACGTAAGCAATTTAATGCAGCACAATTTCAAAAGTAGTTATTCTCTAACTTTTTCAGCATTTTGTAGCAATTTCACATATAGACTACAATAGAAATCACAATGCAAAACACAATTGAAAATGCAATAACTCATTGGTAAATCTACAGAAAACACGGTGAAATTGCCAACAAAAAGCACAATTTTTAAATCACATCGAGTGTGAACCAAGCAGGCAATTCAACAAAGGAAATAAATCTTTGAAGGCATGCAGTATCTGCATGCTCAAATAAGGGTCTGTTATGAATTTGGGGGAGGGGACTCCATGCCATTAATTTATTTTTTTAAATCCTTTTCTCTCTTTTTCTCTCTCTTCTCTTGGTTTGACAAACCTTCCCAAAAGGGGGTGGAGTGCAGACCAGCATTATCAAATCAATCATTAGTCCAGGCCGTTATCTCATCCCATCTGTTGACATTCACATAAGGTGCAGCTTTAAAGGTGTTTGAACAGACAAGGCCTCATTCTAATTCACATTCCAGGGATCATTTAGACAGAAAGTAAAGATGCTGCCACCAGTACATGTATGTTAGGGTAGTCACACAGGAAGATCATGGTGGTTGGGATTTAAACCAACAACTCTAGCGCTGTGAGGCAGCAGTGCTAACCACTAATCCACGGAGCTGTTGAACACTAATCCAGCCTCTATTTCTGTGGTGTGAATCAACCCTAAGTCCCTGGGCAAGGTCAGTGTAACTAGCCAGATATCTCAAATGTCACACAAATGTTGTGCTATGTTGCCAAAACGCCTTGGTTCACATAATTTTCGGTTTACGAATGAAAATCCATTGAAAATAATGCCTCGGTTTACACAATTGTTAATAATTTTTTTCGCAATACAAAGTGCATGTCAGAGCTGATTTTTAAATGCAAATGCAAGCCTTTTTCTTTTCTTCACTATAGTTCACAAGCTTATGTATCACTTTCCCCGAAGTTACAGAAAACTTTGTATCTTTTAATAAACTCAAAGTAAACATTGTTTCCTTTAGGGATACAAATTCAAAGAAAACTTTCTCTTTTAGCTGGGGAAGTGACAGCTGAATCTCTGAGATATAGTGAAGAAAAAAAAAAGGGAGAATTACATTTAAAAACCAGCACCATAATAAATAAAAAACAGCGTGGGGTCCCCCCTCCCATCCACACCAAGCCCTTTGGGCCTGGTATGTATCTTAAGGGGTAACTCCACGCCAAAATGTACAAAAAAAAAGGTGTGGGCTCCCCCCCAAAATCCATACCAGACCCTATTCCGAGCATGCAGCCTGGCAGGTCAGGAAAAGGGGGAGACGAGCGAACGCAGGCCCCCATCCTGAACCATACCAGGCCACATGCCCTCAACATGGGGGGAGGGTGCTTTGGGGCATGCTCCTGTATGTGGCTAGGCTCCCAAAAAGTCTCACATGTGGTATCCCCATACTCGGTATTAGTAGCAGAATGTATTTTAGAGTGTAATTCCACATATGCCCATGGCTTGTGCGAGAAATACATCACTTAAATGACAACTTTGTGTAAAAAAAAAAAAAAAAATAATTTTCCAGAAACTTGTGTAAAAATAGTAAATCTTCCATGGACTCAATGACCCTGATTTACTATTGTGCCTAGGCACATTTCCGTGGGCTAACGTCTACTTTTCAATAGCGACCGTCTACTTTTAGATGGCAAAGACATTTACTAAAGAAAGCGTCAACAAGTAGACGCGAAAGTGAATTTACTAAACCAGACACAGTCCAGGAATCAGACTCAAAAAGCAGACTTGCTAAGAAGCACGTTGGTTGTGGGGGTCTGCGGGGGGGGGGGGCTTATCAGAATCTGGAAGCCCCCTTTAACAAGGGGGCCCCCAAATCCCGCCTCCCCTACGTGAATAAGTATGCGGTACATGGTACCGCTACTAATTCACAAAAAAACAAGAAGAGTAGTGTAAAAAACCACAGGACATGGTCTTTGACAAGTCCTTTAATAAAAGAATGTCCCCCGAAGTAGATCCAACGTCAATCATGGTGTCGGGCTCCGGTGACCCGAAAAAGAAAAAAAATGTTCCGCTTCCGATGGTGGCTGCCAGCCTTATGCAGTGAGGTTCATTGACAGTTTTCTTAAATATGTAATGGGCGGGGTCAGCCAGGGACATCATCAGAGTGACCCAGTCCCATGGGGTGGGATCACATGCGTGATGTCCATGGCTAGCCCCCGCGCATTACATATTACATATTTAAGAACTGTCTGCGAACCTCGCTGCAGAAGGCTGGTGGAAAGTTCCGACGGTGGCCTGACACCGTGATTGACATTGGATCTACTTTGGGGGACATTCTTTTATTAAAGGACTTGTCAAAGACCGTGTCCTGTGTTTTTTCACACTACACTTTTAGTTTTTTTGTGAATTAGTTGCGGTACCATGTACCCCATATACTCATTCACGTGGGGGGGGGCAGAATCTGGGGACCCCCTTGTTAAAGGGGGATTCCAGATTCTGATAAGCCCCCCCGCCCGCAGACCCCCACAACCACTGGCCAGGGTTGTGGGGAAGAGGCCCTTGTCCCCATCAACATGGGGACAAGGTGCTTTGGGGGGGAGCCCCCCTGCCCCAAAGCCCCCCCATGTTGAGGGCATGTGGCCTGGTATGGTTCAGGAGGGGGGGCGTTTGCTCGTCCCCCCCTTTCCTGACCTGCCGGGCTGCATGCTCGGATAAGGCTCTGGTATGGATTTTGGGGGGCCCAATGCCGTTTTTTTTTTTTTTTTTTACATTTTGGCATGGAGTTACCCCTTAAGATACATACCGGAACCCGAAGGGCTTGGTGTGGATGGGAGGGGGGACCCCACGCCATTTTTTATTTATTATGGGTGTAATTCTCCCTTTTTTTTTTTCTTCACTATAGCTCAGAAATTCAGCTGTTACTTCCCCAAGCTAAAAGAGAAAGTTTTCTTTGAATTTATATCCCTAAAGGAAACAATGTTTACTTTGAGTTTATTAACCACTTGCCAATCGCAGATAGCCAAATGACGGCTACACTGCGGCCGGCCAGTTCTGGGAGGGCGTCATATGATGTCCTCCCAGAACGCGCTCTCCTGTGCGCCCCCACGGGCGTGCACTCGGTGATCTCCATGATCGCTGTGTCCTTACGGACACAGCTGATCACGTGATGTGGTAAAAGGCCAATCACAGCGGCCTTTTACCACGTGATCAGCCGTGTCCAATGACACGCTGATCACCGGGAAAATGCAATTGCTGGATCTCGGCTGCACTTTCCTCACGCTGACAGAGCGCACGGAAAGTACTGCCGAGAACCGGTAGTTGTCAGAGCAGGGATCGGCACCAGTCATCAGGGCACTGATGATCGGTGCCCAGCAGTGCCACCCACCAGTTCTGCCCACCTGTGCCTAGCAGTGCACCCACCTGTGCCTAGCAGTGCACCCTCCTGTGCCCAGCAGTGCACCCACCTGTGCCACCCAACAGTGCCACACACCTTTGCTCAGAAGTGCCACCTACCTGTGCCCAGAAGTGCCACCCACCTGTGCCCACCCACGTGTGCCCACCAGTGCCCATCAGTGCAGCCAGTCAGTGCTACCAGTCAGTTGTTCCTGGTTGTTCCAGTCAGTGCCCAGCAGTTGCACCAGTCAATGCCTAGCAGTGCCGCCAGTCAGTGCCCAACAGTAATGCCAGTCAGTGCCATCTATCAGTGCTGTCTATCAGTGCCGCCTATACGTGACACCTCATTAGTGCTGCATATCAGTGCCGCCTATCCATGCCACCTCATTAGTGCTGCCTATCAGTGCCCATCAGTGCTGCCTATTAATGCCCATCAGTGCTGCCTCATCAATGCACATCAGTGACAGTGAAGGAGAAAAATTACTTGTTTGAAAAATTTTATAATAGAAACAAAGAAAATTTTTTATTTTTTTATTTTTTTGCAATTTTTTTGTTTATATAGCGCAAAAAGTAAAGTGCCCAGCGGCGATTAAATACCACCAAAAGAAAGCTCTATTTGTGAGAAAAAAATGATAAAAATTTCAAATGGGTACAATGTTGCATGACCGCGCAATTGTCAAGCAAATTGCAACAGTGCTGAAAGCTGAAAATTGGCCTGGTAAAGAAGTGGGTATAAGTGTCCGGTAGGCAAGTGGTTTAAAGATACAAAGTTTTCTGTAACTTTGGGAAAAGTGATACAAAAGCTTGTGAACTATAGTGAAGAAAAGAAAAAGGCTGGCATTTGCATTTAAAAATCAGCGCCGACATACACTTTGTATTGCGAAAAAAATTGTTTATCAATTGTGTAATCCAAGGCATTATTTTCAATGGATTTTTCATTCGTAAACCGAAAATTACCTTAACCAAGCCATTGGAAAACTGAGGTACGCCTGTATTAATATTGCAATCCTTTGTATTGGGGGTACATAGAACCAACATACATGTGAATTGGCAACATAGCACAACATTTGTGTGACATTTGAGATATCTGGCTAGTTACACTGACCTTGCCCAGGGACTTAGGGTTGATTCACACCACAGAAATAGAGGCTGGGATTAGTGTTCAACAGCTCCATGGATTAGTGGTTTGCGCTGCTGCCTCACAGAGCTAGAGTTGTTGGTTTTTAAATCCCAACCACCATGATCTTCCTGTGTGACTACCCTAACATACATGTACTGGTGGCAGCATCTTTACTTTCTGTCTAAATGATCCCTGGAATGTGAATTAGAATGAGGCCTTGTCTTTTCAAACACCTTTAAAGCTGCACCTTATGTGAATGTCAAATGATGGGATGAGATAAGGGCCTGGACTAAGGATTGATTTGATAATGCTGGTTTGCACTCTACCCCCCTTTTGGGGGAAGGTTTGTTAAACCTAGAGAAGAGTGAAACGAGAGAGAGAAAAGGGTTCAAAAAAAAATTAATAAAATAATGACATGGAGGCCCCCCAACCCCGGACCCCCAAATCCATAACAGACCCTTATCCGAGCATGCAGATATCGCATGCCTTCAAAGATTTATTTCCTTTGTTGAATTGCCTGCTTGGTTCACACTCGATGCGATTTAAAATTGTGCTTTTTGTTGGCAATTTCACCGTGTTTTCTGTAGAATTTCCATGAGTTATTGCATTTTCAATTGTGTTTTGCATTACGATTTCTATTGTAGTCTATATGTGAAATCGCTACAAAATGCTGAAAAGTTAGAGAAGAACTACTGAAATTGTGCTGCAGCAAATCGCTTACGTTAAGACACTAACATCCACATTCATTAGATCCAATATCAGGTACAATTTTCAATTCCCAAATTGCACTTGAAATCGTGAACCCTGGATGCGACTTGGCATGCGATTTGCATGCCCTGCGACTTGCAAATCGCATGCCAAATTGCACCCGATGTGACTGGGGGCTAACACCACAGTCACATCTAATCCAATTGGAAATCAGGCAACTTACAGTGAAGTCGCACAATTTCAAAAAAAGATTGGATGGGAATGGGAGCCTATAGTGGACAATAGGGTGCGACTTTGGCCTACGATTTTCAAGTCGGCTAGCATGCAAATTGCATGCCAAATTGCACCCAATGTGACTGGGGGCCACCACGGTCACATCAAAGTGGATTTTGAAGTGGTGCAAACTTACACTACGGTCACATCATGAGACTTACAGTTAAGTCACATGATTTCAAATTCGGTGGACATGCTGATTTAAAGTGCGATTTGCAAGACATCTGACACAGATCTCTCTGCAAATCGCATGAAAAGTAGTGTATTCATTACTTTAAGAAATTGTTGCGGCTCTGACCAAGTTTGAACCACACCAATATGAACGCTCTAATAGCGGTCACATTGAGTGCGACTTGGCATGTGATTTGCATGACATGCGACTTGCAAATCGTATGCCAAGTCGCACCCTATTGTCTGCTATTAGAGCAGTCACATGGGTGCATTTCCGACACTGATTTCTAAAGTAAGTACATGTACTACTTTTGTGGCGATTTGCATAGATATCTGTGTCAGATGTCTTGCAAATCACAAGGAAATCGGCATCTTCACTGTACGTCGCACAATTTTCTAAAATCGGCTTTGATGTGACTGGGTGTAAGGCCTTTTTATGTTTGATTTCCTGATGTTTTTCCGATTTTATGGGAAATCCCGCATACTAGCAAAAGTGAATTGACATTTTCAGTATTGCATGCTAGATGTGGTCATGTGACTACCTTAACTCATGCGATAATCTGGAGTGAATTGTGCCCATAGTGCCAAGAAATATTGCCAATAAGGTTCCCTTTCACATCGCTGTTCAATGTTCTGTTGTATGCTGCACAGGTACACTTCACTGTGGCTTTTCTTTCTGACTCTGATTGTGGTGGGGCCTGTATACCAAGGGTTAAAGCCGTGGGAAGAGAATTAATCAGGTGCAAACACTTATCTCTGACCAAATGAATGACAGTGGTGGGGGTGGGCCTACATTATATAAAGAGTTGCAGTAGTGGTAATTTTTGCCTTGTATAGGCCAGGTTATTTTCTGCAAGTCCTTGCCTGTGGTGGTTTGGGGAGGAAGAGATATTGTGGTGAATTGCCCCAGGCCAAACTCACCCTGTGTTTTTTGATGTGGGCTGTAAATGTTTTGCATTTTTTCCCTTCTAAGTTGGGTTTGTGTGTTATTGTACAATGATTGTGTGTTTATTATCCTTGCATTGTAATCCTAACACATGTCAATTAATCCGCTCTTCCAAGTTTGCTTTATTTAGACTGAAATACAGTTTTTCAGACAAACCTGATGAGAAATGAATGTGTGGGGGATTTGGGGAGGTGGGAGGTGTTTTTATTTTGGCACGTATGCATTTTTATATTGATATTTTGATCTGCAGCCTGTTTTGTGGATAGATAAGCCTACTGACGTCATTCATATTAACTGTTTGTTTCCTGCTGTAACCTGGGAAAGCACAGTTCATTAGAAGTATAATATTTTAGATTGTAAGCTCTTATGAGCAGGACCGTTCTATTTTAGCAACATCAATCCTGCTTTTTTTTTTCACCAAGAAATTGAATGTACCTTACTTGTTGCTGTCCAAATAAGTGTGGAAATGTGTATTTGATTAATAAACATTTGGACTATGTATTTTTTGGGGGATTATTTCATGTTCTAGTTGAATATACTAGCACCCCTAACACTTCTATTTTGCAGCTATATAATATGCCCAAATCTTCCTTGTTAGAGTGCACATATGCAAGTATGTCCAAACTAACAAACCAAAAGCCCCCTATTGCACCACAAGACCATGTTTATGTATCAATGAATAGGTCGTGTTCAATGTGCAGCTAGCTATTTTTCTACAATCCTCTTAACAGTATAATAAATTAGGCCCTTAATTTATGTTGACTTTGGGCCTTTACTGCAAAATATATATCCCCACCACCCCCCCCACCATACACCCCCCATCTCCCCCTCCCAACCTCCTCCCCCAACACACTAAAAAACATAATGGACACATCCCACCCCCAAATTCCAAGTGAAATCTAAATGATAAAACTGTAACTGAGTTTCATAAATAAGCTGTGTTGTGTAATTGAGGTCTTGGGGCACAACCATTCACATGGGGTGCCTGTGGCCTGTAGTTGTCAAATCGGTTGGTTTAAAAATTTTTTGTGGCTGTCCACCATTGCAGGCAGCCCAATGATTACACTATGGAAATGCTTGGCAGTTCCTAATTCCCCAACATATTGCAGAGTGTACAGCCCTGAATCACCCCAGAACAGTATTCAGTGGCCACTTTCCCACGCCATAATCACACCTGTCAGATTAACAATCTGTGTTCATACAGCTGCCCTCCCCTAGTGTAACATGGCACCAGCCCTCATTGAACAACCCCCTCATTCAACTCCATTGTACCAGGCCAAAGACTTGTGTAAATGGGCCATTTTTTACTTTTTTTTACTCAGGCTCATTAATTTCACTGGGCAGTCCTAACGTGTAGGAACCTGCAAAAATAACAGCATGCATTAGTATTGTTAAAAAGTGTGTTATGCACCAACTGCACATTAGTGCCCATGCGTTTTTAGTTGGCTGTCAATGCGTCTGTGTTTACATAGACGTGTGGAGCGTGCAATTAAGTTTTCATCATGCTACCTGCGCACATCTGCAGAGGGCATTGCATTCTTTGCTGTGCTGGAAAAAATGTTTAGCGTGTTCTAGAGCATTTTCCATGCATTTTTGATGTGTTTCACTGCATTTTGGATGCGTTTTTTGTGTGTTCCGGTGCATTTTGGATGCATTTTTGACGTGTTCCAGTGCATTTTTTTATGCATTCCAGTTAATTTTTTCCCCTCTCTTTTTCTTAAATTTAATTTAGGGACATGTGCGTTTTAATGCGTTTCCAGGGCGTTTTACCACATTCCAGTACAGTTCTATGCATAAACAATGCAGCCTGTTCGACTTTTTTGGCAGCAACTGCAATGCACTGGAACTGCAAGCGCTGATGTGAAACTATAACATTTACAACCATATAACCTTCTTTCTGTGCATTTTGGATGCAAAAAAAGCAACTGAAACACATGTAGTGTGAACTGGCTCTAAAGGTTATTATAGGTAAGGGAACGGGACTGACCAGGAATTGTGAATTCAATCAGACTAGTGTTAAGATACAGTCAGGAATCATATAATAATGCGAGATCTGAGCTGTAGGTGATAGGAAATGAGACACATTAACTTGATCAGTAAATAAATAGTTAAATAAAAAGTGTGGGACGGTGATAAATAGATTTGCAGATGGAAGAGGTGATGACGGGGGGGGGGGGGGGGGGGGGGGGGGTGGGGGGGGGGGGGAGGGGGTCAAGTTGTAAAAGGAGAGAGGTTTAAGGGCTTGTTCACACTTGACTTTATTTCTAAGGCTACGTTAACACTAGCGTTGTGTGCAGGTGGCAGAAAGGCGTTTGGGAAGCATTTTACCGCTTCCCAAACGCCTTGGACAATTCTGCACGTTGCAGCACATGGTGCTGTTCTAACGGGAGCGTTAGTGTCGCGGCACGGCAAAACGGATGCCTCTGGTCAAGTCAGTGGGCGTTGAAGCCTCCTATTCTAGTCTTTGGTGCTGCTCCGCCAATGCCCAGCTGGCATTTGCGGTGCAGTTGTGACGCGGTTGTGGGGCGTTTTCGGAGTGGTAACACCATTCAAACTTCATTATAGGAGTTTGTAGGGTGTTTTTAACGCTTGGCAAATGCCTAGCAACTGCTGCTGAACTGCACATGCGGCGTTTGCGGAGCATTTGCCGAGCATTAAAAAATGCTCTGCAAACGCCGGACCAACGCTTGCCAAATGCTATAGGGGGCGTTTGGCAAGAGTTGGTAAAACAACAATCAAGTGTGAACGAGCCCTAACTCTTGCCAAATGGCCCTATAGCATTTGACAGGTGTTTGGGAAGCGTTTTTTATATTTGCCAAAAAAAAGTGTGTGGTTTGCCCACCATTAAAATATACCGCCCTGCACCACTTCTAATGGTGGGCACACATTAGGTCACACTTTGCCACATGCGCCAGTTCCAAGATTGTACAAATGTCTAAATAATGGCACGCTTGAATAAAAATTGTCCACGTATAAGTGGTACCCCATATGGAAAAAGGATGACACCAAGTCCCAAACTATCTTGTCACTGCTCCCCATGTAGTCTTTTCTCTCGTAAATCCGAAACTTATAAGTAGAGCCTGTTGTCCTCTCACAGGTTTTCTACATCTTGGCCCCATATCTGGCACGTTTGCTGGGGACAAATTGTTTGAATGCAAGGAGGCGAGAAAAATTAATGAGGGAGTCAACGCTGATGTTTTTCTGAGGAGTATAGACATCTGCAAATTTTTGGTTAAGGTGATTCACGAGGGGCTAAATTTTGTGTAGCTGGTCAAATTCAGGGTCACCTCAAGGACGACAGAGTGTATTGTCGTTGAAATGCATAAAACACATTATACTCTCATATCTATGCCTGGCCATGGCAGCAGAGAACACAGGCATATGATGAATCGGGTCTGTGGACCAATACAATGCAATTCATTTTTTTTAATAATGCCCATGTTGAGGGTTAGGCCCCAAAAAAATATAACTTTGAAAACTTTGTTGTGCATATAAAATGCTTTGATCCACAATCAATGCATACAGATCTTCTGTGAAAAACACCTTAAAAAAATCAAGGGGGGGAGTTAATTTTGCTATTTACACCTGAATTTTGGGTTGTGCAGTGAATGGGGGAAGTATGGGTGCTGCAGAATTTGTGGGTTGCCAATTGGAAGGATACTAGGAGCTCTACGGGCCTGTGTGCGAGTTCTTGGTGGTTGCGGGACAACACTTGTGCTCGCCACCGCACCAGTTTGTACTACACTTATGGGACACGCCACGTTGCCAAGTCATACTGCAGTGCTGGTATTATTATTATATAGGATTTATAGAGCGCCACCAGTTTGCTCAGCGCTTTACAATATAACAGGAGACAATACAGCAACAATACAGTTCAATACAAGAGGGTTAGAAGGGCCTGATCCTGGGAGCTAACAATCTAAGAGGTATGTGAAAGACCAGGATGTACTAGACTGCTTGTGCTCGCCAGTTCACCAAAAGGTAGCGCAACACTAGTACTGGCACTTTACCGGCAAGTGCTAACAGAGATCAGGCTTGATTTTGTGAACACTGTGGTTTTGTGTGTAATGTATCAAGTGACCGTGACCTACTGACACTGCACTTGCTGTTGGAAAAAGGGGGAGTAAGCGTAGGGGCTAAATGCAGTTGCTGGCAGGTGCCGAGGCTGATCCCGCTAACGCTGCATTTTTGGGGACACTTTACTAATGTGAACGCTGGTATAGTGCTGATCTGATCAAAGATATTAATCCGTTCAGACACTATACTAGCAATGGAGGTTAGATGTGTATGAGCATCTTCCTGGCAATCAAGGGGTTAAATGTGATGACTGGTGTACTGAAGGGCAATCTGACGCCATCTGGGAGGGGCGTGAAAACTACGGGAGCGTGAATCACGTATATATATATATGAGATTTTGCACACCTGTGCTGCCCTTTAGCAGTATTTCTGCTATAGGGCGATCAGGAAGCGGTTACATAAGCGGTTTGTGTTACGGCGCTGTGTTATTTAACTGACAATTGCGCGGTCATGCAAAGCTGCACCAAAATTAAATTTACATCTTTTTTCCCCCACGAATTGGGTTTTCTTTTGGAGGTTTTTGATCGCCTGTGATTTTTTTTATTTTTTCTGCTATAAAAAAAAAAGCCCGACAATTTTGAAAAAAAAAAAAAATATTTTGGACTTTTTGCTATAAAACATGTCCAGTAAAAAAATTTAAAAATCAAATTTCATCAAAAATTTCAGCCAAAAAGTATTCTGCAACATGTCTTTGCTAAAAAAGATCCCAATATGTGTAAATTAATTGGCTTACGTGAAAGTTATAGCGTCCACAAATGGTGGTATAGATACTGAATTTTTTTTATACTAATAATAGTGGCGATCAGCGACTTATGGCGGCAATCAGCAACTTATGGTGGTGATCAGCGACTTAAGGCGGGACGGTGGCAGACATTCTGACACTGGGGGGGGGACTGACTTGGGGTCACTGACATCCCCAGTGACACTAATACAGTGATCAGTGCAAAAAAGAAACACTGACACTGTACTAATGGCACTGGGGAGGAAGGAGTTAACTTCTGGAGACAATGAAAGGGTTAACTGTGTTAGAGGAGTGTTTCACTAGGGGGCGGGGGTGTGTGCTTCACTGTTACACACTGTCCTGGAAGGCTGTGGCCAGCGATCCCAGGAGAGTGTGCTGAAAGCTGACAGGGAGGAAAGCACCATTGAAAACAATGTAGCCTTCCTCTCTGTCAGTGATTTCCGGCAACCGCTGGGCTCCGGCGGGTAATCACCGGCTGGGACTAGTGATTGACACCCACGGCCTCGATCGGTGCCGCGGGTAGGGCAGTCACGCACCTTGCGTGTGCCCCCTACCCCGGAATGCAAGATCCCATTTATATATGTGATCCAGGGGCCGCCTTGTAGCAGTATATTTACTGTGGGCAATCCCCTAGTGATTAAAATATAAAAACCAGACTCAGTCACTATGACTCGAGCCATTTGCATAAATCCACCAGACATTTAACTTAAACAACTGTCCCCCTTGCTATGCAAGGTGACCCACCACATAATATAGGTCGTGACAATAAAACGGGGGGGGGTGGGGAGCTCACCGGATTGTGTACCCCGATAAAAAGACACTTCAGGGGGTTCTGAAAGGTCTTATATAGGGGTTTTAAACCTTCTAGAAATCTTAGAGGTCACCTGATCCACTCCTGGCCTATAAGGAAAGACCTGTCACATGTATTTTCCCTCTAGTCCATGTGAATTCTATCGTAACCAATAGGAAAAGGTCATTATTCCATGACCTTTTCCTAACCTTTACAGCCACCTGGATCCCTGTGCAGCTGTGAGGGGAGACTTGAAACTTCCCTCTCTGCCTCAGCACCAGGAGGTAAGGGGAGCCTTGAAACTGGCTATTCCCCCTTTCCCTTTCATGGGACTGCAGACAGCAGATACAATTTAACTACAAATAACACCGACCTTTGGAGTAAAATTTGGCCATGGTCTGTTATTATTGGTTTCAATAAAATATTACTTTATTAAAATACAATATACAGGTGAAACTCACATAATTAGAATATCCTAATAATATCATCACAATTATGACAAATCACGGCTTGAACTATCTTGTTTTGCATGTAATGAGTCTATCTCCTATATTGATTTCACCATTTAGGTTGCATTACTGAAATAAATTAACTTTTGCACGATATTCTAATTTTTCGAGTTTCACCTGTAATAACAATAATAACTTTTAATCTAAAATATAAAAACCAGACTCAGTCACTACGAGCCATTTGGCATAAATCCACCATACATTTAACTTATTAAACTTATTATTAGACCCGACTGGCATCCACCCCCCAATTCTATACATCTTTGTAAGTCACAATTAACCTCTTCCCGACCTCCCGATCCATACATCGCTCTGGCTGTACTAACACAGGGGGGCGCACAATGCTCCCCCTTGCGACTGCTGTGTCCAGTGGACACAGTGGAATGAAGATCCCGGTGAACGGGACCCGGTGGTCATGTGATAGCTATGCTATGATATATGGGGCCAATCACAGCACCCTGTACCATGTGACCAGCTCCAGCCAATCACAGATCACTAACCTGAGCTGTCAAAACTTAACTTATTCATGACAGTTCATGAATGAGTTAGGTTCATGACAGCAAGCTTTCCATTACAGGAGAAATTATCTTTATTTCTCCTGCAAAGCAAATTGTAAAATGAAAAAAAAGATCCCTGATCACCCCCCCTCCCCCCCACAGTAGTACAATGTTACATATCAGATTGGATGTCGCTCCACTTCCTTAAACTGAACCTCTCCAAAACCGAGTTTCTTTTCTTCCCCCCAGCCCGGACCCCATCCCCCATTGACTTCTCCATCACATCCAACAACGCCAATATCAAACCCGCCCTGCAGGCCAGAGTACTTGGTGTCATTCTGGACTCCAACCTATCCTTCCAGCCCCAAGTCCAATCTTTAACAAACTCGTGCAGACTCCACCTCCGCAACATTGCCAAAATACACACGTTCCTAACCCCAGAAACCACTAAAACAGCTCATCCACTCCCTCATCATATCACGACTCGACTACTGCAACTCCCTCCTCATTGGCCTGCCTCGCCGCTGGCTATCCCCGCTTCAGTCGATCCTGAATACGGCTGCCAGACTCATTCACCTTTCCAACCGCTCCGTTTCCGCCACCCCCCTCTGCCAATCCCTCCACTGGCTTCTGATTGCGCAACGGATCAAATTCAAAATCCTAACACTGACGTACAAAGCTGTCCACCACACTGCCCCGAACTACATCACTGACCTAATATCAAAGTACCGCCCAGCACGCACACTCCGCTCCTCACAAGACCTTCTTCTCTCTAGTTCCCTGGTCTCCTCCTCCCATGCCCTCCTCCAGGACTTCTCCAGGGTGTCACCCATCCTCTGGAACTCCCTGCCCCAACCCATCAGATTATCATCTACTCTCCTCTCCTTGAGGCGCACCCTGAAAACCCATCTCTTCAGGGAAGCTTACCCCACCCCCTGCTAACTTGACCGACCTCCTCCACTCTTCCTACCACTCCATCCCCCACAGCTATCTCCTCCTGTGCCGCCATCCCCTCCCTCCTAGATTGTAAGCTTGAAAGAGCAGGGCCCTCAATCCCCTCATGTTTTGCATTGTATTGGTATTGTTCTGTCACATGTTCTGTCCCCCTTTGTAATGTACAGCGCTGAGCGAACTATTGGCGCTTTATAAATACTGTATAATAATAATATAATAATTGTACTATTTTGATAAAAGTATTTAAAAAAAATAATTTACAAAATGTTAAAAAAAAAATATTGAGAATTAAAAAAAACAATTTTTAAGAGTTTTCTTTTAACTACTTGCCAACCGCTTACCCGCATTTTGCAGGCGAGTAGTAGCTCTTGGCAAAGTGATGTAATCTTGCACTGCTTCCTATTTTGGGGTGTGGACACACCTGCGCCCCCCGCAGCCCCCCCACACTTTGGTCCAGGGAGAGAAGTGAGAACACAGCACGGAGTAAAAGCACCACTACATTTTACACATACACATTTGATTAGCACATTTAACCCTTTGATCACCCCCTATTAGCCCTTTGTTTGCCCCTATTAACCCTGTGATCACCCCCTCATCCAACCAGTGCCATTAGTATATTGTCAGTATATAGAATTTTTCACTGATCACTGTATTCCTGCCACTAGCGACATCAGATAACATCAGGGTTAGTTAGCACCCCACCCAGCCAGGGTCAGCTAGCCTTAGATTGCCCACACACTATCACACTCGTGTTATAGGTCACTGATCACCCCCATTACTAGTTTAGTGTTTGTGTGGATCAAGATATTGATCATGTACAGAACTATACTAGTGTTTCCCTTGTATAGTGTCCACAAAAATGCAAAGTTAGCAGGATCAGCTCCGTTCACTGCCAGCACTAACGTTTAGCCCCTCCGCTGTTTTTCACGGAAGATTTGTATCAATTGATTGTAGGCCAAGGCAATTTATACACACAACAATACATGGCCGCCCATCCAAATTCAGCTCTTTCCAGACAATTCGCATGGAAACCTATCACAGTTTCTGAATTTTAGACTCTTTTGGGCCTACCCTCAACATATGCATTGTTGAACCACAGAGCCAATTCATCGTATGCCTGTGTTCTCTGCTGTTACATATATGCCCAAAATGGACCAGCAATATACTAGTAAGTTGCTGGATTTTGAGTGGTTATACCGGGATGATGCCTGCAGCTACCGTTTTTTTTCAGCTGGCAGTCAACTCATGTAAAAGCAATCCTAGTGGCCAATTACCTGCTGAATTGTTTTTTATGAGCAAAGGGAAGGGGCAACTCCCCCCCCCCCCACACTGCCTTTCACAGTTTTTCTTGGGCTCTTGTGTCCCACAGGGGAACCCGAGAATGCAGCTGGCAGTTCCACTTGCTGACCATAGAGCTGATCAGAGACCAGAATGGCTCCAATCATCTCTATAGTCTAAGAGACTGGAAGCTACTAGCATTTCATCACTTCAGTTTTGCAGGATATAAACAGCGCCATTTGTAAATTTAGAAAGCAGCTGATCACACTTATCTTGGTGAGATTAGATAATGTAAGGGCAGAGGAGATATCTAGAGTCTGATAGACCCCATATTTCTCAAAAAAGAATATGACAATGTCCATTGTAGTTATAGGGGATATTTGCATTCCCTAGGATAGCATTAAAAGTGATTTAAAAAAAAAAAAGAAAGGGACAGTGTAAAAATAATAAAAAAAAATCAAAATAATTTAAAAAAAAATTTTCAAAAATGCACCCTTGCCTCCCTACGTACACGCACCTGTATGCACAAGCATTGACCCCGTGCCACTATGCAGCAGTTGCACCATGCATGTGAGGTATCGCCATGAACGTCAGATCGACACCTACTGTGTAAATATAAATTGGTGACCTGTAAAGGCTTTTAAAGCGTAGCCTATTGAAATAAAAATGTATGTACTTTGATGCCATTGCACGGGCATGTGCAATTTTAAAGCATGTCATGTTTGGTGGCTGTTTACTCAGCGTAACATCATCTTTTATACTTTATCAAACAATTGGGCAATATATTGTGTTTTTGTGCATTAAAATTCTAAAAAGTGTATTGTTCCCAAAACATTTGCATTTGAAAAATTGCTGCGCAAATACTCTGACATAAAAAAATTTCAACACCCACCATTTTTATTTTCTAAGGCCTCTGCTTTAAAAATATATAATGTCTGGGGGCTTCAAAGTAATTTTCTAACAAATAAACAGTTTTTTCATGTGAACAAAAAGTGTCAGAAAAGGCTTGGTCTTCAAGAGTGGGTGATGTGTGCCATATGCTTCTAATGTTGGTCCTGAAATACCAGGATAGTAGAAGCAACCCCTCCAAGTGAAAGTAGTCACTCCAAGTTATTTGCTAAGAGAGTGTTTTGCACATCTCATTTGTTGCCACGTTTTTGGAAAACTAATAAAGAAAATGTATTTTATTTTTTCTTCTTCAAAACCCTGTGACAAAAATGATATCTGTGAAATACTCACCATGCCTCTTATCAAATTCCTTGGGGTGTCTACTTTCCAAAAAGGGGTCATTTGGGGGGGGGTTTGTACTATCCTGGCATTTTAGAGCCTCCGAAACTGTGATACAGTAGGTAGTGGGGAAGTGATATGAGGAAATATGCCCTTTGAAAGCCTGGGGGTGTCATTGGATTTTGGGGACTTGTATGTAGCTAGGCTGCCAAAAAATCTCTCACGTGTGGTATCCCCATACTCGGAAGAAGTAGGAGAATGTGTTTTGGGGTGTTATTTCACATATACCCATGGCATGCATGAGCAATATATCATTAAAATGACAACTATGTATTAAAAAAATTGTCATATGCAAAAAATTTGTGGGGAAAAAATAAAATGTTCCATGGACTCAACATGTCTATCTGCAAAATCTTTGGGGTGTCTACTTTCCAAAAAGGGGTAAATTCCAATATATATACCATAGATTGTAGACACTATAACTTTCACACAAACCAATTAATATACATGTATTTTTTTTACCAAAGACATGTAGCAGAATACATTTTAGACTAAATTTATGACTTTGAGTTTATTGGATATTTTTTTATAGCCAAAAGTGAAAAATATAGCTTTTTTTCAAAATTTGCAGTCTTTTTTTTGTCTATAGTGCAAAAATTCAAAACCGCAGAGGTGATCAATACCACCAAAAGAAAGCTCTATTTGTGTAAAAAAAAGGACATAAATTTTGTTTCGGTACAGCATTGCACGACCACGCAATTACCAGCTGAAATAGTGCAATGCTGAACAGAAAACAATGGCCTGTCGGGGGGGGGGGTAAATCCTCAAGAGGGCAAGTGGTTAAATATATCTAAACTAATTTCTCATAAATGTACTCCATCAGGTCTGTATAAACCAGGAAGACCACCTTCTATTTCTGTATGCCTGAAAGAGAAACTTGACATGGTAAGCATGAATTTTCGTATAGCTCTGTTCACCTATTTTCTTACCTTTTCAAAAGGCTTCCAAATCGGAGTGTCTAACCACAAGAGCCTAGGTACAATTTCAGAAAATATAAATACTGTACTAGGCAAAATTAATTTTAACTGTTGGAAATCATGTTTATCCACTTCAATGCCGGGCACTTTTACGCCCTTCCTGCCAGGCCAATTTTCAGCTTTCAGTGTTGTCGCACTATGTATGACAATTGCGTGGTCATGCAACACTGTACCCATAAAAACATTTTATCACTTTTTTCACACAAATAGAGCTTTCTTTTGGTGGTATTTAATCACCATTGAGTTTTTTATTTTTTGCTAAATAAACAAAAAATCCTGAAACTTTAAAAAAACTCCTTTTTCTTAGTTTTTTTTATAAAATTTTGCAAACAAATAATATTTCTTCATAAATGTAGGTTAAAATGTATTCTCCTGCATTTCTTTGGTGAAAATATCCCAAATTAGTGTATATTATTTAGTCTGTAGAGCATGATTATATAATTGGTGTGGTGGTGACACTTACTGGTGACCGTATGTAAAAACAAAAATTAAAATAATAATTACATTATTTTTTTCAAATGTTTCTATTATTTTTTATTACATTATTTTTTTACTATTTTTTTTCAACACACTGTGACCAAAGCAATACAATGTTATGGTTTTTTTTTTTTACACATTATGATTGATATGCACATTGTGATAGCAATTTTTTTAATTGATATTTGCAATCATTGTTACTGAATAAAACTGATTAATTCAGTCTTTTGTTGTGATTAGCTGTGATTGGGTAAAGCTCATCACATGATAAAGATGGGCTGTGATTGGCCCCGTCTGTGCCACGTGACTGCTTTGATCAATCACAGCCAACAACACCATTATATACAATGAATGGCATAACAGGAAGCCATCGATTGTATACAATCAACATGTGATCTGCTGTGATTGTTCACAGTGGTCTTATGTCACTAGCAACGGGCCGGTGTAGTGATATGTCCCAACTGTGACACAACCGGTGACAGATCACTCAGCTGCGCAGCTGCTTTTCACAGAACGTTATATGACGCCCTGTCACAACAGCGAGTGTCCTGCCCGGCCGTCAATCTGCTATAGGCTGGGTGGGAACATGTTAATGGAAAAGATTGAATCTAGGGGTTTTTGCTGATATGTCATTTCCTCCTAAATGTAATACGAATATGTCTGATGATGAGAATTGTATAGTCTTCCTAGTTCATAAAATAAATCCTTCCATAGCATTCCCCCATTACCACACCAAATACTTTAAATAAATTGTCACTAAAACCTAAGTTGTCTGTATACACACGTCTTGCAGCTCTTTGTTCAGCCCAGAAAATATAGGAGTGTCCCACTATCCAGATAGTGCAAATCGTACCTAAAGTGGCAATATCAATAAAGTTAAGGCCTAATATATAATTTGTGACTATTCGAATGCCATCTTTCCAATTTTTTTAATTGTACTATTTCCTAAACCAAGCTTGGATGCTTAAGTGGCGGCCCCAATACGAAACGAGTGTGATGCGAACTGTAACCATTAGGGGACAGCCCACAGTACATATACTGCGGCAAGGCAGCCCCTGTGCATAGGATCACATATATAAACGTGATCCTGCATTTCCAGGTAGGGGGCGTGCGACTGCCCTACCCGCGCCACCGATTGCGGCCCCCGGTGTCAGTCACCAAGTCCCGGCCGGTAATTACACGCCGGAGCCCAGTGATTGCTGGCAAACATCGACAAGGAGGTCTGTCAGTTTGGGCACACTGCTCAGGATGGCTGAGCACAGCTGTCCCAATCAGTGTGCTTACAGTGAAGCACACACCCTCCCACCCCCACCACACAGTTTGATTGCCTCTCATCATTAACCCCTTCCTCCCCTGTGCCATTAGTACAGTGTCAGTGCTTTTTTTTAGCACTAATCACTGTATTGGTGTCACTGCCAGTTCCCCCCCCCAGTTTCAGAATGTCCGCCGCAGTCCCGCTATAAGTAGCTGATCGCCATCATAAGTTGCTGATTGCCACCATAAGTTGCTGATTGCCGCTATTATTAGTATATTAAAAAAAATTCAGTATCTATACCACCATTTGTAAATGCTATAACTTTCACATAAACCAATTAATTTACACATATTGGGACTTTTTTTAGCAAAGACATGTTGCAGAATACATTTTGGCCTAAATTTATGATGAAATTAGATTTTTTACATTTTTTACTGGACATGTTTAACAAAAAAAGTCCAAAATATTGTTTTTTTCTCAAAATTGTTGGACTTTTTTTTTATAGCGCAAAAAATAAAAAACGCACTGGCGATCAAATACCACCAAAAGAAAGCTCAAAAAGGACGTAAATGGAATTTTGGTGCAGCTTTGCATGATCACGCAATTGTCAGTTAAAGTAACGCAGTGCCGTAACACAAAAACCACTTCTGTAACCGCTTCCTGACCGCCCCATAGCAGAAATACTGCTATAGGGCGGCATGGATGCTCAAAATCACATGTATATATACGTGATTTGGACTCCCGCGGTTTTCACGCCCCTCCCAGATAGCATCAGATTGACCTTAAGTACACCAGTAATCACATTTAACCCCTTGATTTCCAGGAACACGCTCATACACAATAAACCTCCATTGCTTACTACTGATCTGATCAAAGATATTGATTTGTTCAGACACTATACTTAGTTTCTGAACAAATCAATATCTTTGGACAGATCAGTACTATACCAGTGTTCACATTAGTATAGTGTCCCCCAAAAACATAGCGTTAGCGGGATCAGCCCCAGCACCTACCAGCACCTGCGTTTAGCCCCTACGCTTACTCCCCCCTTCTCCCCCAGCAAGTGCAGTGTCAGTAGGTCACTGTCATTTGATACATTGCACACAAAACTGCAGTGTTTGCAGAATCAGGCCTGATCTCTGTTAGCACTTGCCGTAAATTTTGATGACTCTCAATTGCAGCAGAGTGCCAGTACTAGTGCCAATCTACCTTTTGGTGAACTGGCGAGCACCAACAGCCTAGTACATCCTGGTTTTTCACATACCAGCACTGCAGTATCACTTGGTGACGTGGCGAGTCCCATAAGTGCAGTACAAGCTGGTGTGGTGGTGAACACAAGTATTGCCGTGAACACAAGTATTGTCCCACAGCCACCAAGAATTCGCACACAGGCCCTTAGAGCACCTTGCAATATCCTTCCGGATATTGCAAATCCAGATTGACAGCCCACAAATTCTGCAGCACCCGTACTTCCCCCATTCACTGCCCAACCCGGAATTCAGGTGGAAACAGCAAATTTAACTACTCCCCTTGATTTTTTTGGAGCTGTTTTTCTTTTTTTGTTTACAAACAATTTTATTGTACATAAGTAGACAGTAAAACAACAGCACAGTATGAAAGTGATATTGTCCAAAAAAAATAAGGCATATTTGAAATGTACAATACATAAAAGTATATTAACATAAGAAAGAAGATAGAGGAAACAAGAAAGTTATGAGTACATGAGATACATAAATGATAAAATAGATTGAGTGATACATCTATCAACAATACATGTCAGCCAATCTTCACCGGGGATGTTGTCAATCATGCAATAAATGTCTACAATCCTTCCATGACTCCCATTTTTTATCGTATAAGTGCATCTTATCCAGTAGTGTATAATGAATGCGTTCCATAAGCATTACAGCGTCAATTCTGTGCAAAACGGAGTCCAAGGGTACAACATTGGACCGCCAATGCAGGGCAATGGACCATAAAGTGGCAATACATAATGTATGTAGCAATCTCAGAGTGGCATCAGGGACCCCTGGGATATGAACCCCCAATAAACAGGTCTGTATGGAAAATTGTATCAGGTTGCCCGATAGTGAGGTAGCCACCTCAGATATTTTACGAATATATCTTTGAATATATCAAAGATATATTCGGCGCAATCCCAAAATATTTGGACCAAAGTACCTGTGGCGGCCACAGCCCCGGAAACATAAAGGGGATGTTTGTGGAAACAATGTATGTAGTCTGGACGGAGTATAATACCATCTGGTTAAAACTTTAAGGGCCGTTTCACGAACCGAAAGAGATCTAGAGCTCTTGCATATATTATCCACCATGGAGTCCCAATCCTCATCCGAAAAAGTGATACCACAATCCTCCTCCCACCTCTGTCTGTACAAAGGAGGAGCATGAAAAAGACAGATCAAAAATTGGTGATAAAGATCTGAAATAAGACCCCTACCTCTAGGAGAATCACGGCTGACACGCTCAAAAAAAGAGATCGGAGAAGATGGGGTAAGGCCAAAGTGCGCATTAAAAAAGTGCCTAATCTGTCTATAATGAAGGTACTCACGAAGAGGAACATCAAATAACACACGCAGCATATCGAAGGTAATATAAGATCCTCCTCTTTTGGAAATCAGATAATCTGATAAAGGATCGATCATACCACCAACGAAACATGTGAGGGGAAGAAAAGGCTACAACAAAAGTAGGATCACCAAAAAAAGAAGCACCTGGGGGAGTATGAGAGACTAAACTCAACTTAGCCTTGTATTTAGACCAAAGTGTCAGCGAGTGGGTCACTATAGAGTTATGAAAAGTAAGCGATCGGGGGGGAGATTTTAGACCATAAAATTCCGGTAAATAAAAAGGACGTATCGACTGAGACTCAAACTTAATCCATGGGATTTGAGAGTTAATAGTAGCCCATTGTGATAATTGTGCAAAACGAGCCGAGAGGTAATATAGCCAAAAGTTGGGAAGACTGAGACCTCCCGTCCGTTGTGAGCGATACAAAATGGATGAGGCAAAACGTGGATGCTTATTTCCCCAAATAAAATTGTTAATAGTCCGCTGAAAATGATCCAAAAAACGTTTTTGAAACCGGAACTGAAAGTGCTCTAAAAAGATAAAGTAGTTTGGGCAAGATATTCATTTTAAACCGCCGTGACTCTACCCAGAAAGGAGATATGATAACCATGCCAAATCTTCAGTAGAGTAGAGAGACGTAACACACATGGTGGATAATTAGCCGTAAACATATCTGAGTATCTGGGAACAAGATTAATCCCCAAATAGGATATCCTGTCCTTGACCCAGCGAAATGGAAAAGAACTACGGAGAGATGCACTTAGGGAGTCAGGAACATTAACGGGCATAATTACCGATTTGGTAAAATTAACGGTAAGACCTGACACTTTAGCAAAATCATTCAATACGACACACAAATTAGGCAAAGAAGTCAACGGGTTAGTAATAAAAAGCATAACATCATCAGCATACATGCTCAGCTTAAAATGTGAAACTAATAATGAATAGCCAGAAATATCCGAATGTGATTTGATCGCCAATGCCAAAGGTTCCAACACCAGCGCAAACAAAAGGGGCGAAAGAGGACAACCCTGACGGGTACCTCTACCCAATGTAAAAAAGTCAGAGTTACAGCCAGGAAGCCTTATTCTTGTTTTAGGAGAGTCGTATAGGGCATGTATGCCTGCCCAGAAACCCATCACTGAAGCCCATTTTCTGTAGCAAGGAGAACAAGTAGGGCCAAAGAACACTGTCAAAGGCCTTGTTTATGTCCAAAATCATCAGCAGAACCTCTTTGGAATGTAAATTGGCATCTTGAATAACTTTTAAAGTGAGACGAATGTTATCAGTAATGAATCTGTCGGGAATAAAACCGGACTGGTCTGGTGAAACCAAAGAAGAGATGATAGGAGCCAACCTGTTCGCCAAAATGCGGCTAAATATCTTCAGATCGTTATTCATTACTGAGATTGGTCTATAGTTTTGCGGCAAACAGTGGTCTTTCTGTGGCTTGGGTATTAGAGACATGTTAGCTAACAACATCTCCTCGGGGAACTTACCCCCCTGTAAAACATCATTAAATAATGTTATCAAGTATGGAGCCAATATAGAGGTGAAATGTTTATAATAGCTAGCAGTAAATCCATCAGGACCTGGTGCAGTAGAGCGTTTCAGCGTACCTATCGCACATGTTATTTCCTCCAAAGTACAGGGGGCATTAAGAGAGGCAATCTGAGAAGGTGTGAGAGCAGGAAGGGGTATAGAATCTAGCCATGAATCTGATAGAGAAACAGAATCCGACTGTGGAGAAGCCAGTAGTTTAGAATAAAAATTTTCAAAAGTACCCAAAACTTCCTGAGGTAAAGATGAGATAGCACCTGAATTAGTATGCAATTTATACACTTGTGGGGGGCGCAAAGAATGGTTCAATTTCCTTGCAAACATGGTAGATGCTGAGTTGCTATGTAATAGGAACGAGGCCTTCGACCAGCGGAGGGCCTTTTCAGTTTTTGGCAAAGTAGGGCATTCAGTTCCAAGCGTTTTTGGGACAATAGCTGTTTATTGAGTAAAGATGGATTAGCTACATGGCTTCTATAGTGTGCTTCTAATTCTCGGTTAGAAGTAGTATCTGGCTGCCGTTTTTTATTTCTGGCCGAAGCCATAGAGATAAGTCGGCCTCGTAGGACCGCCTTGTGGGCTACCCAGAGTGTAGCTGGGGAAATATCAGGGGTTGAATTAGATTGAAAGTATTCCTTAAGAGACGTAACCACTTCCTGGCGAGAGTCAGTATCCGTTAACATAGAATCATTAAGTCTCCATGAAAAGGGAGTAGGTGCCCAAATCCCCACAAACGTGATAGATAAGGCCATAATACTATGATCCGACCAGGTGCTCAAGTGAATACTAGCTATCCTAGAATTAGCTAGCAAAATAGGGGGTACAATAGATATAGTCTAGTCTAGCATAAGAGTCATGTGGGTGGGAATAAAATGTGTAATCCCTGGCTCCCGTGTTATGCGCTCTCCAGGCATCCACCAACTGGAGAGCATCTAGTTTCTTAGTAAGGGATTTTGGGAAAGCTTGGGAAGTGTGCGAGGAGGAGCTACGGTCCAAAAGAGGATTTGCCACCAGATTAAAATCACCACCCACCAATAGATGGGGGGACAAAAATTTATCCAGAGCACCAAAAAATTTAGAAAAAAAGGTAGCTTGTGCTGAATTCGGTGCATAGACATTAGCAATAGTAAGTTCTCAACCTGAAAGGGTGCCTTTAAGAATGATAAACCTACTGTCCGGATCACGATACACATGTTGTACCTCAAAGGGGAATGAGTTATGTAGAAAGATGGCCACTCCCCTACTCTTGGAGGAATGCAGGGTATAATACCCCTGCCTATAGGATCTAAGAAAATATGTCGGGTGCTTTGCGGCTGCAAAATGTGTTTCCTGTAATAAGATAATTTTGGCTCCCAGTCGTTTATATTGAAGAAAGGCTGTTTTGCACTTGTTTGGTGAATTGAAACCCTGGACATTATGCGATATACATTGAATTACCATAATAAACAGAGCTTGCGACTATCATCATAAAAGTACACATTACAAGGATATCCCCTAAAATTATTAGGCTAGACATAGAAATCCGCAGGTCTACAGCAGACAGATGTACAGGTGGCAGAACCAGCCCAGAGGACCCCCCGGCCCTAATATGGGGGGGCCGTGACGTCCACAGACCGACACAATACCATCCTCATGCACTAAAGTTTTGAGAAAAGAGAGTACAAAAAACAATAGAGAGGAGATTTTAATTAGCTCCTACAATTGAGAAGGTAACTGAAGAACATGGATCAGGCAGAAAAGTTATCATACCTGATAAAACAAAAAGTTCAAATCTTAAGGGGCCAAATGGGCCCAAACCCTGTCTCCCTAAAACATGGAAAACGGAGCTGCCACCCCTCAGTCGGGCGGCGACACCTCCGGCCATGTCAGGAGGCAGGGTGGGGTAACGTGTCGAAGAGTTGTGAAACCATAAACCAATGGGAGTTATTAGGAGGGTCCGAAGACCCTTGTTATACCTTAACTCGTCCAGCTATCAATGCAAGGCACACATAATACTTAGAAATACTAAATTATCACAGCAGTAACCATAGAAATACACATCCTGACAACGTAAGATATAAAGAGCAAAATCCCTGTGTCCCAATTCTTGGGAAAGTCATAAAAGACCATAGGCAGGACCAAGGACCGTCAAACAGTGGGTAGTAGGCAAGTGAGAATGGATCTGTCAGCCCGGATCCTGTCTGACTCTCCTTCTATCCCTCCGTGGAGAGGGGGTATGCCAAATGGGAGAGATACGAGGGGTGGAGGGCGGACGTTGAGGTGATGGGGCATCCGCTAGGCCTAATTTGGCCAAGATTGCTCTACCTTCAGAAGGGGATGTAGCCATATATGTGCTCCCATTATGCGGAACTATCAACTTAAAGGGGAAGCCCCATTTGTAGCGGATACGAGCTGAGAACAGAACCGTTGTAACTTCTTTCATTTTTCTACGCCTCTCCAACGTGGCCGGGGAAACATCCGGAAAGATTTGTAGAACCGAACCTTCAAAGGATATCGGAGTATTGCGAGCAGCTCTGAGTATTTCTTCTTTGGTTAAAAAATCCTTCATACACAGGATAATATCCCTAGGCGGCTTGTCAGTAGGAGGTTTAGGGCGCAGGGCTCTATGAATGCGGTCACAGGCAAAAGACCCAGGATCACGATCCGGGAGGCGTGACTTAAATAATTTGGTCATGGTTAAGGAGAGGTCAGACATAGACTCCGGGATTCCTCTAATTCGCAGATTATTCCTGCGATTGCGATTCAAGGTCCTCAACCTGCGCCTGCAGTTGAAAAAAGGCCGTTTGTAAATGATCATGCTCTCTGGAAAGTTCACCATAGGCCAGGTTAAGTTCATCGTGTTTGGTTTCTAAGCGGTCTGTCCTGGAGCCCAGCATGGCTATTTCCTGAGAGAGAACATTAGTGCTTTTATGCAATTCTGATTGAAATTTGGCGGCTAGTTTGGCGTACATGGTTTCCAAGCAGGACTCCAAGTCCCCTTTGGTAAGTTGCTGTGTATTTTCACTGACCAAGGCCGATAAAGGAGCTGTGGTATCCTGTGTGGGATCGGACAGGGATGCTCGCTCTGTATTGACTGGAGACATGCCGCAAATTTCGTGTGCCTTAAGTAGGTATGTCGTGAGGGACTTCTGGGCTTGTCCCCTTTTTTTTCTTGGTGACGGCATACAGGGAGTCTCCTGGGGGTGATCAACTGAAAATAGGATAATGAATGGAGATTATGACCCCAGGGGACCTATAACGCCCAAAATAGGTCTAGGGTTGTAGTTACATGAAAGCCGTCAAAACCATCTGCGAGGACATTATATGGTAAAAATATTTAATAAGCCATGGAAGGGTAGAGAGGTCATAGATCGCAGCAACCAGCAGAGATATCAAACCGGAGCAGGATGATGGCACCAGATCCCAACTTAAGATACAAGAGGGACAAATGGGAAGCAGAGGACCTCAAGCACCGGGCACAGGGCCCTCCAGGAAGACACCCTCCGGGGCGGTATTAAGGCCTCAGTAGGCCTCTGAGCCCAACAGGTCACTGAAGATGATGGCTCCGGGGTCAACAACGTGAGGCTCCCCAAATCACTGCAAGGGATCTGATGACAGGAGGCCACCCGCACCCCCTACTCACTGTGACCGGATGAAGGAGGCTCCCGACAGGCGCTGTAGGCCGCAAATGCCGCTTCCACCGCAGGGAGCAGCAACACTCAGCGGCGTCTCTCCCCCAGCTCCAGCAATGCAGAGGGCGCTGCGGATGTCCCCAGGTGATCTCCCACAGCCCGGATGGCAGCGAGTACCGACGGGAGTGTAGATGGGAGGCGCCGGAGCACCGGCCCACGCGGGCCGTACCAGGCCACGGACGTCTGCCGCCACGAGGGGCGGAAATATCGCCCGGAGTCCGCCCCCCAGGGATCGGGGATGCTACCCGGGCCCTCCGCCGTCTCTCTGTGATCCGCCGCCGCACGGATGGCAGCGGATTCAAAAGTTCGGCGCCGGAGCTCCGGATTATGCGGCCGCACCGGGTCGCCATCTTGGACACGCCCCCTCTTGGATCTGTTTTTCAAGAAAGATCTGCATGCATTGATTGTGGATCAAAGCAATTTATATGCACAACAATTTATCGCCGCCAACCAAATTCAAACCTTTCCAGACCATTTGCATGGAAATCCATTATGGTTTCCGAATTTTTAATTTTTTTGGACCTAACCCCTAACATGGGCAATACTAAAAAAAAATGAATTGCGGTTGTATTGGTCCACAGACCTGATCATCATATGCCCATGTTCTCTGCTGCCATGTCCAGGCATAGATATGAGAGTATACTGTGTTTTATGCATTTCAACAACAATACACTCTGCCATCCTCAGGGTGACCCTGAATTTGACCGGCTTTCACAAAATGTGGCCCCTCGTAAATCACCTTAACCAAAAATTTGCAGATATCTATACTCCCCAGCAAAATATCTGCGTTGATGAGTCCCTCATTCATTTTTCTGGCCGCCTTGCATTCAAACAATTTCTCCCCAGCAAGCATGCCAGATATGGTGTCAAGACCTGTGAGAGGGCAACATTGTCAGGGTCCTGTTCGCGGCAGAAGTTCTGGAAGATCTGGCATTTCTGCCAGTACGCTGCATGGCCGCAGAGGCACACATCAGCCTCAGTTTGGTGCCAGATGGCCTTTATAAGGAGGCTCATCACTTCCTTAAGTTTGCTGGATGATCTCTAGCTCCCTGTGCCTTGTTCCTGTTTCCTGTTTCCTGAGTTATTGTGACCTGTGATTTCCTGATACCGACTCGGCTTGCTCCTGGACCTGTCTACTCTGCTTAACCTCTGATCTGACCTCAACTTGGCTTATGGATACTCTCTCTCTCTCACTCCTCTGTGTATGACCTCGGCTATCCCATCTGACTACGTCTGCTCTGATTCCCACCTGGTACATGACCTTGGCTTTAACCGGCTATCCAGTAAATCTCTAAATCCCGGAAGGGCTTAGATGCCTCACACAGGCGCCACCTGTCTGCAGACCTATCTCCGTACATCGGTTGTGCTTCTGGGTGGACCACCAACCAGCACTCCTATAGGCGACGTGTGCCACTTTGGGGCCTGACTCCCACTGTCCCACTCTCAGGGAGTCCGGAACTTAGCCGCAAGGGAAGCCCTTTCTCCATTGGCCTCCATCACCAGGTACGTAATAAACAGGCTATACATATAAGTTCCGGATTTATAAGGGAAAAGACAGTCAACGTGGAGCCCCCCCGGATGTCCAGACTACATGGGAGTAGTGACAAGATAGTTTGGGACTTGGTGTCATCCTTTTTTCATATGGGGTAACACTTATACGTGGACAATTTTTATTCAAGCGTGCCACTATTTAGACATTTGTACAATTGTGCAACCTAATGTGTGCCCACCATTAGAA
>CATNWA010001518.1:0-35624 GCA_951230385.1 Staurois parvus
AAATTCCCCTTATAAAGACCCTAGGAATGGTTCCCAACAGTGGGATAACCCAAGAGAAAGAAGGAATGATACTTTCTATGCCTCTCCAAGGCAACATTATAACAACTATTCAAATTACCCTGGTGGTCCTCAAACATGGAGGAATGACCACATGTACTATGCGTCTCCACGTCAGCATGGAGGCCACTTTAATCAGAACAACACTAGACCTTATAGACCTGGTCCCCAAACATGGAGAAATGACCATGTATATTATGCATCTCCACACCAGCATAAGGGCTACTCTAATCAGAACAACAATAGGTCTTTTAGACCTAGCCCTATGCGTTCTAACCATCCACATGCTCAAAGGACACCACATACTCCCCCTAGGCATATTTTCCATCCTGATGGTGGGAATAACGGGAACAATCACCCTAGACAACCTTTTTTAGGGGAAGGCAAGGTGAGAAAAAGGAAGGACGCAGAAGACGTAGGGCAGACGAGGAGGGGAGAAGAATACACGGACATAAACAAGAAAAGAAGGATTTAGTTGGTAAAGGGTTATTCAATCTCAGTAATATTGCCCTTAATAGTGATGAACTACGTTTGTTAGATAAAGGTTTGAAATATGCCCCTGCTGGCAGATTGGATAAGTTTAAAGTTTATATGGACATACATAAATTTACTAGGCAACTGTCTCTAAAAAGATTTTTTGCCAACAAACCAAGTAACAGCAATATGCATGTAAGCCAGTTTGTGCATTCCAATTTACGGAATGCCTCCACATATAACCCTCCTCCACAAGCCCATTCGTATGTCAATATTTTTAGAGATAAGGTCCTGAAAGAACTAGGACACCTAACCGTTAAGCAACCACATAATAGGATGGGTGATATTTACAGCGATGAGATCACTTCTCGAAAAGAAAGATCTAGTAATTAGACCCGCTGACAAAGGGGGTGGGGTCGTGATCCTCAATAAGTCAGATTACATCTCAGAAGTTATGGATATTTTGAGTGACCACACGACATATTCTCCATTACTTAGCGACCCACTCCCTGGCTATAAACGTATATTGAAAAAAATCGTTGATGATGGCTTTGAACAAGGAATTCTAAATAAAAAGGAGAAAGCTTTTCTCATTCCAACTGCTCCTAAATTGCCTATTTTATATATACTTCCAAAGATTCACAAGAATCCGATCAAACCCCCAGGACGCCCAATTATAAGCGGTATAGGATCCCTTTGCTCAAAGGTGGGCGAATATATTGATCACTACCTGCAACCATTGGTAGTAGTACAAACGCCTGCTTACCTTAAAGATACTAAACAGGTACTCAACCTTATTAAAGATCTTACAATATCAGCAGATACTTTTTTCGTGACGGCGGATGTCGCCTCACTATATACTAACATCAAACACGGTGATGGAATGGAAGCAGTTGATTATTACTTACTACACCATAGTAATTTGCCGGCTACACAAAAAGAGTTCATTCTCAAATTGCTTGATTTTGCAATGACCAATAATTACTTTTGGTTTAACAAGTCCTACTATTTGCAGATCAAGGGTGTAGCCATGGGGGCTAAGTTTGCCCCCAGCCTCGCTAACCTTTTTATGGCAAGATGGGAGGAGGACATCATTTATGCCAGAGACTGGCCTGAATTGGCCTTTTACGGGCGATACATCGATGATGTCCTCCTCCTATGGAATGGCAGTGAGGAATCACTTGTGAATTTCTTTGGAACCTTGAATAACAACACACACAATATAAGTCTAACATATGTGTATAGTAATTCACAAATAAACTTCCTTGACCTTACACTCTTTAACGTAGAGGGAAAGATTATCACGGAGTCTTTTTTCAAGTCCACGGATCGTAATAGCTACATCCCCATGCATAGTTGTCACCACCCTTCTTGGCTAGCGAACATTCCACGGGGCCAATTCACTAGAATAAGACGCAACTGTACCAACTTGGATGCGTATTATTCCCAGGCTATGGTCTTGAAAGAAAGATTTATGGAAAAGGGTTACAGTAGCAGTAGCCTGATGGAAACAATACAGTCGGTTGCGAACTCTGATAGGGACACTATGCTACAGGACAACAATAGACCTGTTCAAACTAAAGTCTGCCCATTTGTCACTACTTACAACATACAACATAAAGCTATCAGTGGGTTGATCAAAAGAAATTGGGATATTCTACTTTCTGATCCAATTTTGAGTAATGTCTTGCCCGCACGACCTGAGATTATGTTCAGGAAAGCTGTATCTATTAGACATAATTTAGCACCAAATGTGATAGATCCACCAGCCCACATTTCCCTGTTTTCTGACATGAAGGGGTTCAGTCCATGTAATAGATGTGTGATCTGTAGATGTGATAGTAGTAGAAAACGCAGGATCACTGAGTTTACATCACACACGACAGGCAACACATATACCATCAAGAATTTTATCTCCTGTCATAGTAGATATGTTGTCTATTTACTTCAGTGCCCTGTCTAAAACAGTACGTGGGACGCACCACAAGGCGGCTAAGGGACCGCTTGCGAGAACACGTGGCAAACATCAGAAAAGGGTACAAGGACCATTCCCTGTCAAACCATTACAGAATACATCACAATATGGATCCTACTTCCCTTAAGTTTACCGCTATTGATGTTGTCACTCCCCACTGGAGGGGTGTGAACAAAACGCGTGCAGTGTCCCAGGCAGAGACGAGATGGATATATGAGTTGGGTACTTTATACCCTCTGGGACTTAACATTGAAATTGATGTTAACAGTTTCATCGCTAATAGCTAATAATATTATATTGGTATTGGTCTAGTTTTGCTCTTTCCCCCCTCCTCTCTTCCCATTATGGGTTTACTTGACTGAGTGAGATTCTTCTATAAATTTCAAATAATAATTTTGCATTCGTGGTACCTTAACCACTTTTAATGGTTTTTTTGGTTTAAGGTTATTATTTCCAATTTTAGTGGTTATCACCAGTTTAAATTATTTTAATTGTTTATGCGGATTTCTTAAAAGATAAACATAAACGTTGGGGTCTTCTCGATGTGTAGGGAGTGTATATTTACACCTTTTTGGATTTTAAATATACTGGCAGCATTATGACAATTGTCAACCGTTTACAATGGATGTTATTTGTATCTTTTCCCACACATTTCTGTATTATATATTCCATATGTGTGAATCTGTAATAGTATTTTTATTGCACATTGAGTTTGTTTAAGAATTCTGAGTGTTATAATAAACAATAATTAATATCTAATATTGTAATGTTGCAGCCAGATTCACTGACATTTCTGTATGTATTTTAATTTTATATATAACATGATATTAGTTTATTTATTACCTTTAGTAGAATGGCGCCTGTTAAGTGACTCCTTATGGGTGTTAATAACATTAATATGATGATGGTGCTGCACTACATGCACTACTATAGAGTGTTTAAGGTCTGGACTTAATCAGGATCAGCTGTTGTGTGCTGTGGTGGCACAGTATTTCCGCAGCTGAGAGTGCTGTCTGAAATAAGATTTCAGACCTATGGCAAAATGGCGCCCGCGGTTCCGCGCATGCGCACTTGTGCCGACCACGGCAAAATGGCGGCGCCGATTCGCGCATGCGCGATTACCGCACAAATGTTATATAGGGAGAGAGGTCTGTCATGCTTCTGTTGGCCTCCCCTCTGATGATGTGCTGGAGCACGAAAGGCCTTAGGAGGAGCCAGCAGAGCGTGATATCTAGCCGCCTGGAGCCACGAGGAGGCCGGCGGCCATTTTTACTTGTGGTCAGTTACACTTCAGTTTTTTCATGTTTGACTGTCACAGTGTTTCTGCCTTGCTTTTATGATACTAAATAGCTAACAGTAGTCAACATATGGAAGAAGGTGGATATGGATAAAGTAGAAGAACAAGAGGAGAGCTCACAGATGCCTACTAAAGCAGAAATGTTTAAAGGACTTGAAAGATCCCTAAAACAGAAACTGGCAAAATTACATAAAGACCTGGGGCAAATATTATCAAGGGTGGAGGAGACGGAAAAAAAAAAACTAGATAAACATGCCCAAATTATACAGATATTAGAAAAACGGGCGATGGAAATTAGAAAGAAATTAAAGAAATTCAACATAGATTTTCTTCAGTGGTTTTGTTTACAGGAGACACATTTGGTGCAAGAATCAAATGTGAAATTAAATTCCAGATATTATCCAATGTGGTTTTATGCAGATTCCCCAATTAAAAGTGCCAAGGGAGTGGCAATAGGTTTTGCAAAAAATATAAGGTTTAAGCTGGAAGACAGATTGGTAGTTCCAGAAGGGAGTTTTCTGTTTTTAAGGGAAAATTACAGGAAATTGACTGTACATTAGCAAATATTTATTGCCCGAATAAGAAACCGGAGGTATTCCTAAAAATTACTCTGAGGAAGTTAATGGATTTCAAAAAAGGCAATTTAATTGTGGCAGGTGGTTTCAATCTCTGCATGGATCCCAAGATGGATATGACGTCCCCTGTGCAGAGAGATGGTAGTAGGTCTCTGAAATCCTTGAAAAAAAAATGATATACCAATGTCAACTTGTAGATATATGGAAAATTAAGCACATGAATGGCAGAGACTATACGTTTTATTCTCTTGCACTTGAGATGTATTCAAGATTGGATTATATATTGCTGGTCCATCGACTTATCGAGTCTCTGGTCACAATGCAATTATTATGGGGAAATGAGCAGATCGGGGGAACTTATGGAGGTTAAATGAGACACTTCTCCAGGATTCAGAGGTGGATCAAAGAATAAAAAAAAAAATTTTTTTTTGAGGAAAATGATTATGGGGAAGTGTCCGTAGCAACAGTGTGGGAGGCTCATAAGGCTTATATTAGAGGAATCCTGATAGCAATTGGAGCAAAAAAGAAGAGGGAAAGAAGAGAAAAAATAAACACGCTTCTTAGTGAACTCTGTGAGTTAGAGCAGATACATAAACATAAAGTAACAAAAGAGATTATGCAGAGGGTAATAAATAAAAAAGAGAAGAAAAGAATTAAATACATTTCTGGAAGAAGATAAGAGAAGAGTGTTCAATAAAATGATATGTGAGAGATACAGATGGGGAGATAGGCCAGGAAAGTATTTAATGAGGGCTCAAGAGAAAAAAAATCTAGGAACTATATAAAGAAAATAAGAGACCACAAAGAAGAATTAATGTATTCAACTAAAGATATAGCTAAGGTGATTAAAGAATATTATAATACGCTATATAATATTATCCCCCACAGCTCCATAAGTAAAGATGAAGTAGGAAAAATAGAAAAAAGACAGACATACTTAAAAAAGCCAGGATTACCAAAATTAAGTGAGGAGCAATTAAAATCCTTACCATTAGCAATAACGCAGGAGGAAAAACACTTAGCATTAAAGAGTACTATAGCTGGGAAAGGTCCAGGACCTGATGGATACACAGTGAGATATTATAAAAAATATAAAGAATTATTAGTACCTAAACTGAGGATATATATGAATGCATTGGGGGATGGAAATGAGGAGGGAATCCCTACAAGCCCATGTAGTTCTCATACATAAGGAAGGTAAAGATGATATTCACTGTTCAAGTTACAGACCGATTTCCTTATTAAACACAGATACCAAACTATATGCAAAAGTTCTGGCAAACAGATTGAAAGACCTAATGTTGGAATGGATACACATAGACCAAGTAGGCTTTGTCCCAGGGAGAGAGGGTAGAGATATAACGGACTCCGATCTCAGTTTCTCATACAAAAAAGTAGGAAAGAGAAAATCCCTGCGGTGGCACTCTCTTATCGATGTTGAAAAGGCATTTGATAGAGTAGATTGGGGATATATGTTGTTCATTGGAAGTATTGGGGATGGGACCTAGAATTAGAGAGTGGATAAGGAACTTATATAGTCAACCCTCTGCAGCAATCATGGTTAATGGGGAATTGTCAGAGTATTTTGGGATGCACAACGGAACTAGACAGGGACGCCTTTTGTCTCCATTGCTATGTTTTATCATTGGGATCTCTTTTGGCTACAATAAGGAATAATAAAGATACAAAAGGAATTTGGATAGGTGATACGGAGCACAAGGTAGCAGCTTATGTAGATGACATGCTGTTCTATGTGGGAAACCCAAGGATAACATTGCCAAATTTAATGAAATCACTTAAAGAATATGGGGAGATGTCAAATTTAAAAATTAACCCAACAAAAACAGAAATTTTAAACATAAATCTTCGAAAAATAGAGAGAAAAATAGTTTACAGGAGGAATTTCCCTTTGTTTGGAGTGAAAAAGAATTGAAATATCTATCTAGGAATAAAATTAACTGTATCCTCCAAGAACTTGTATAATTGAATTATATCCCATTATTAAATGAGATCAGGGATGAACTAAGGAAATTAGGAGGGGGAACCCCATCATGGATAGGTCGTATAAATTTGATTAAAAATGGTGATTCTTCTAAAAATATTATATAAACTTCAAATGATACCAATTAAACTACCAGAAGTATACTTTAGATCAATTAAAAAAATATTAAGATTTATTTAGAGGAATAAAAAAAACCGAGAATACGCCAGGAAATTTTATGTAGAAATAAAGAGGAGGAATGGGAGTCCCAGATATAAAAAGATATTATAACTCAGTAATAATGGCGGAGATTTTTGACTGAACATATAATGCAGAAGGGAAAAGCTGGGTTAAAATAGAAAATATACTAAGTAATACTAAATTAAGTGGAATTGTATGGTTAACGCCACAATACAGAGGATTAGCATGTTTTAAGAGTTTGGGATATTTTACACAAAAAGATGGGATGGGATGGGAATATTATTCACTGTTAATGCCCTTAGGGTCCACAGAGTTTTTCCCCCCAGGTAAGGAAGGTATCACAGGGAAGTGGATTAAGAAGGAAGATACACAATTAAGGGATATAATGGTGGGAGAGGAAATAGGATCACTTAAGGAATTGGAAAAAAAAAAAGAAGTTTTTACGACAATGGATGAGTGGCGTTATTTTCAATTGAAACACTTTATAGGAAAACATTCAAAGCCTTTAACTGCTTGCTGTCCAGCCACTGTAGAAAAATGGCCACATGGTGGCACCGCTGCGCAATATCATGTTTTAAAATGTGATATTGCAAAACAGGTAGGGGGCGCGCCAAAGGCCGCCCTACCCGCGCCGCCCCCTGCACCCGTGCCCTGGTGTCAATCCAATCGCCCGGTGTTAATCACCGGGTCCCGGCCGGTCATACCCGCCGGGTCCCGGCAATTGCAAACAGTGACACAGAGCACAGCTGCATTGTTTACAAAGCAGCTCTGCTCCCTGTCAGTTCCTAACACACTGTTCCTGAGAGAGGAGTTTAGCTCTTGGGATCAGTGTGTGTTCCTGTGAAGTACACCCCCCCCCCCCGCCCACTAGTAAAACACTCCCTTCACACAGTTAACCCTTTGAGTGCCTAAAAAAAGTTAACCCCTTCCTCCCCAGTGCCATTAGTACAGTGTCAGTTTGTTTCACTGTCATAAAAATTGCTGATCACCACCATAAATCGCTGATCGCCGCCATTAGTATAAAAAAAAAAATCCCAGTATCTTTCCCTCCATTTGTAGATGCTATAACTTTCGTAAACAAATTAATTTACACGTATTGGGATTTTTTTCTTAGCAAAGACATGTCGCAGAATACATTTTGAGCGAAATTTATGATGAAATTTGATTTTAAAATTTTTTTACTGGACATGTTTTATAGCAAAAAGTCCAAAAATATTTTTTTTTTTTTTTTCTAAATTGTCAGCCTTTTTTTTATAGCGCAAAAACACAAAAAAAAATGCAAAGGCGATCAAATACCACCGAATGAAAGCCCAATTCGTGGGGGAAAAAAAAGGATGTAAATTTAATTTGGGTGCAGTGTTGCACGACCGCGCATTTGTCAGTTAAAGTAATGCAGCGACGTAACACAAACCGCTTCTGTAACCGCTTCCTGACCGCCCTATAGCAGAAATACTGCTACAGGGCGGCATGGGTGTGCAAAATCACACACACACATATATAAAAATATATAACACACACATGATTTGTGCTCCTGTGGTTTTCACGCCCCTCCCAGATAGCGTCAGATTGCCCATCAGTACACCAGTCATAACATTTAACCCCTTGATTGCCGGGAGCACGCTCATGCACAATAAACCTCCATTGCTAGTATAGTGTCTGAACGGGTCAATATCTTTGATCAGATCAGAACTATACCAGCGTTCACATTAGTATAGCGCCCCCAAAAATGCAGCGTTAGCGGGATCAGCCCCGGCACCTGCCAGCACCTGCATTTAGTTTCGACGCTTATCCCCCTTCAGCAAGTGCAGTGTCAGTAGGTCACTGTCACTTGATACATTGCACACAAAACCGCAGTGTTCGCAGAATCAGGCCTGATCTCTGTTAGCACTTGCCCGTAAATTTTGATGACTCTCTGGCAGAGTGCCAGAACAAGTGCCGCGCTACCTTTTGGTGAACTGGCGAGTACCAGCGGTCTAGTACCCTTGGTCTTTCACATACCTCCTTGATTTTTGGAGCTGTTTTTCACGGAATATCTGTATGCGTTATGCATCAAAGCAATTTATATGCACAACAATTCGCTGCCAACCCAAATTCAAACCTTGCCAGACCAGTCGCATGGAAACGCATTTACGGTTTCCAAATTTATAAATTTTTTTGGGGCCTAACCCTCACCATGGGCATTACTAAAAGAAATGAATTGCGGTTGCATTGGTCCACAGACCCGATTCATCATATGCCGTGTTCTCTGCTGCCATGGCCAGGCATATAGATATGAGAGTATAATGTGTTTTATGCATTTCAACGACGATACACTCTGTCATCCTCGGGGAGACCCTGAATTTGACCGGCTCCACAAAATTCAGCCCCTTGCAAATCACTATAACAAAAAATTTGCAGATGTCTATACTCCCCGGCAAAACATCTGCGTTGATGAGTCCCTGATTCTTTTTTCTGGCCGCCGCCTTGCATTCAAACAATTTCTCCCCAGCAATCGTGCCAGATATGGGGTCAAGATGTAGAAGACCTGTGAGAGGGCAACAGGCTATACTTATGTTTTGGATTTACGAGGGAATAGATAGTCACGTGGACCCCACGGATGCCCTACATGGGGAGCAGTGGCAAGATAGTTTGGGACTTGGTGTCATCCTTTTTCCATATGGGGTACCACTTATACGTGGATAATTTTTATTCAAGCGTGCCACTATTTAGACGTGTACAATCTTGGAACTGGTGCATGTGGCAAAGTGTGACCTAATGTGTGCCCACCATTAAAAGTGGGTGGATGCAGGGCGGTATATTCTAATGGTGGAGCATACCACACACTTTTTCTGGCAGAGATTTCTTCTCTTTTTTTCATTCAGTCCACAGGATGCATACAAAAAAAAAAAAAAAAAAAAAAAAAAAAAAAAGAACATAGCATACACACCCAACAAGGACCAGCGACGTACTGGTACATCACTGGACTTTGAATGGTTATACCAGGATGATGCCTACAGCTGCTGCAGGCATCATCCTGGTATCGTTTTTTTTTTCAGCCAGCGATCGGCTTTCATGTAAAAGCAATCCTAGTGGCTAATTAGCTGAAGGATTGCTTTTACAAGCAGCGGGATATGATGCCCCGCTGCCTTCCACGGCCTTCTCGGGCAGTCCCGTGCCATCGGGGGAACCTGAGAATGCAGCCAGTGTTTCTGCCAGCTGACCATAGAGCTGATTGGAGACCAGAGTGGTGTCAATTATCTCTATAGTCTAAGAATTCGGAAACTATGAGAATTTCATCACTTCAGTTCTGTAGGATATAAACAGCGCCATTTGTAAATTGGGAAAGCGTCTGATCACACCGATTTTGGTTTGATTAGATAATGTAAGGGCAGAGGAGATATCTAGAGCTTAATAGACCCCAGATTTCTCAAAAAAGAATATATGACAATGCCCATTGTAGTTATAGGGGATATTTGCATTCCCTGTGATAGCATTAAAAGTGATAAAAAAAAAAAAAAAAATGAAAAGTATAGTATAAAAATAATTAAAAAAATCAAAAAAAAAAAAAAAAAAAAAAAAAAAAAAAAACTCGCCTCTTCCCATGCACGCACACCTTTGTGCACAAGCGTTGACCCTGTGCCGGTATGTAAACAGCGGTTGCACCATACATGTGAGGTATCGCCATGAACGTCAGATCAAGGGTAGTAATTCTAACACTAGACCTCCTCTGTAAATCTAAAATGGTAGCTTTTAAAGGCTTTTAAAATGTTGCCTATGGATATTAAAAATGTATGCAGTTTGTCACCATTGCACGGGGCATGCACAGTTTTAAAGAATGCCATGTTTGATATCCATTTACTCGGCATACCATCATCTTTTATATCGTGCCAAATAATTGGCCAATATATTGTGTTTTTGTGCATTAAAAGTAAAAAAAGTGTATTTTTAAAACAAAATTGCTTTTGAAAAATCGCTGCGCGAGTACTATGTGCCATAAAAAGATTGTACCCACCATTTTATTTACTAAGGTGTTTGCTTTAAAAAAAACACATAATGTTTGGGAGTTTAAATTAATTTCCTAGCAAAAAATACTGATTTTTTTCATGTGAACAAAAAGGGGTTTATTTACTAAAGCTGGAGAGTCCAAAATCAGACTCCCTTCTGCATAGAAACCAATCAGCTTCTAACCTCAGCTTGTTCAATGAAGCTTTGGCAATGAAACCTGGAAGCTAATTGGTTTCTATGCAGAAGGGAGTCTGATTTTGGACTCTCCAGCTTTAGTAAATGAACCCCAAAGTGTCAGAAAAGGCTTGATCTTCAGGTGGTTAGAAGAGTGAGTGATGTGTGGCATAAACTTCTAATGCTGGGCATAAAACGCCCCCCCCCCCCCAAAACGACCCCTTTTTGGAAAGTAGACACCCCAAACTATTTGCTGAGAGGAATGTTGAATCAATAGAAGAATTTATTTTTTACCACAAGTTTTTGGAAAATTACATGTTTTTTTTTTTTATACACAAAATTGTCACTTAAATGATTTACTGCTCACATGCCATGGGTATATGTGGAAATATTTCCCAAAATACATTCTGCTACTTCTCCCGAGTATGGGGGTACCACATGTGAGAGACGTTTTGGCAGTCTAGCCAAGTACAGGACCCCAAAATCCAATAAGCACCTTCAGGCTTTTAAAAGGACTTTATTTCCTCATTACACTTCCAGACTACCTTTCACAGTTTCGGAGGCCCTGAAATGCCAAGATAGCACCTAACCCCCCCAAATGACCCCTTTTTGGAAAGTAGCCACCCCAAGGAATTTGATAAGAAGCATGGTAAGTATTTTGCAGATCTCATTTGTTGCCACAAGTTTTTGGAAAATGAAGAAAAAAAACAAAACATTTTTTCTATTCTTTTTTTATATTTCAAAACCTTGTGAGAAAAAATGAGATATGCAAAATACTCACCATGCCTCTTTTTAAATTCCTTGGGGTGTCTACTTTCCAGAAACGGGTCATTTGGGGGGGGGGGGGGGGGGGGTTGGTGCTATCCTGGCATGTCAGGGCCTTCGAAACTGTAATAGGTATTGAGGAAGTGAAATGAGGAAGTTGCGCACCTTCAGCTTTCAAAGTGGTCATTGGCTTTCAGGCTCCTGTATGTGGCTAGGCTTCCAAAAAGTCTCACACACGTGCTATCCCCATACTCGGTAGAAGTAACAAAATGTATTTTGGGGTGTAATTCCACATATATGCATGACTTGTGCGAGAAATAAATAATTTAAAATGACAACTTTGTGTAAAAAAAAAAAAAAAAAAATGTTTGTCATTTATTTTAATTAATTAATTTTGTCATGCTTTATCATTTTCTCTAAACTTTGAAACATTTCTGTCATCTCTTTCTTATTTGGTACTTGTAATTCACTGTCAGATTCTCTCTTCTTCATAATATCCGCTATTTGTTGACTACAGCTACTATTCATGCCCAATGATAATCTAGGGCTATTTCCCAGACTAGTTTCCATTTCACCCTTTTCGCTTGCGCCTTGGGACCTTTCCTTGGGATGTATATTTCTTAATCGTACCCGTTTGAGACCCTTTGAGCCCACTTCCTTTATTCTTCATGTCCTCTATGGGTCTTATTTTCTTCTATATGCTCAAGACAGGAAGATCCCAAATGTCTATATTTTGTGACCCAGCCTTGCCTTACTATTTATCCTTTTACTTTATTTTTCTAAGTCTCCTTGGTCCTCTTCTCTTCACCACTTCATGACCCTTGGGAATCCCCCCCCTCCTCTCCTTCACCCCTTGCTCCTCTATGCCACAAAGGATAACAGCACACAGTAAGCCCCACCCGTTCTCACTCACCCTTCTCTTTCTACGTTCTTCGGGTGGAGGGCTTTCCTCAGACGCTCAGTCCTCAGGGGGATTCCTCCGGGTCTCCTGGGTCTTTCTTTTATAGCCCACTTCTATTTGGGGTCCATCCTTAAATAGCAAGCTGGGTCTCCTGGGTCTAAGCCCATACAGCAAGCCGGGGAACGAAGCCAGGAGCGAACCAGCACCTCCTGCTCTCCTCGGGACGCCGGCCGGCTTCTTTTCCTCCCAGTGATCCTCCGCGGTTTACCACGTGGTCCCGCCTCGTCACCTCGTCTCCCAGCAACCCGGCTCGTCGTCACGTGAAGCTCGGGGGGATCGATCTCCTTCTCCACCTCACTGCTCCTCACATCACCGATTCTCCGGCTGCTCCACCAATGCCTTCCGCACTCCGGTGAGTCTGCCCCTCCTTAACATACATCTAGAGGGCCCCTGGGGAGGTCGGGAAGCGGAGCCTAGCGGGAAGCTACTGCCTCGCGCTCTCCTCGGCCGCCATGTTCAGGCTCCTCCCCGTGTACCGCACAGCGCTCCTCTTATTACAGCGCAATTCCATGGCATAGGACATCGGGGGATGGCAGGTAGTGAAAGATGAAATAAAGAAAAGATTGTGTTCCAAATCTTACTAAACAGACACAAGAACAAATAGCACTGTGAGTTACATGCATCAGAAACAATGCTGGAACCCCCAATCAGGTTAGACATGATCACCTAGTGGACCATTTGAGGAAATTCAAATTGATTTCACACTCATGCCTAATAGTGTATGATGCAAGCTTCTGCAGGCGATAGTGGATCGCTTTAGTTGCTGGCCCGAAGCATTTGTAACAAAGAGGATACGCACCATTGCTAAAATCCATTGCAAAGAAATCTTCCCTCGATGGGGATGTCCAGTAAGTATAGACTCACACGAAAAAACAGCATTTTCATCAAAGGTTACACAACAAGTAGGCAAACTGATGAGCATTGACTGGAAGTTCCACATACCCTACCATCCACAGAGTTCTGGTCAGGCAGAACGGGCAAATAGAACCCTGAAGGAAAAACTAAGGAAGGCATCAGGTGGGGCATTTAAGGGATGGGAAGTGTACTAGCCAGCTGTTCTGGCTGAGATGAGGATGATACCAAATAAAGTCACCAAGCTTTCCCACTTTGAAATTCTTATGGGCGGGTCATTCCCCACTCCCTGGACAAGAGGTCCTTTGGTAGTTACGTCAGGTGATTTACAATAAATCCAGGAAAGATATTTCCAGGAATTGATTAGGGTGCTGAATGGTGTATACGGTGATGTCGCTCTCATTTCCTCTTCCCACAGATTGTCCAACCCACCCATACAAGCCAGGAGATCGGGTAGAGGTTAAGGAACTTCACAAAAAACAAGACCACAGATCTGCCGTACAGAGAACCTACCATAGCGACAGCTGTGACTGCTGATTCCAACGTCTGGATACATGCTTCTAGAGTAAAGAGGATCCCGGAACCTTCAAGGAACCAGGAGAAACAGACGGAACAAGGAAAGGGGACAGACCTACCAGCGTCCTCCAATCTTTAGAATGCTGCTTCATCCAGAGACAGCTTGGAAGAACATTCTTTTGATTGGTTGTCTCTCAGTGATAACTTTTTCAGTGGCTTACTGGGCTAGTCACTGCTACTATCATCCAGAAGAATGGCCACTAATCTATGGTCACAACAATAGGACTGTAAGTGACAGTGGACTAATAAAAAAGGAGCAGAAAAGATCAATGACCGAAAAGATGTCGTTTTTTTAAATGTAAGTATAGGTATGCCAAACTCTCAGATTTCGAGAGTTGTTGGGTTTGCAGTATGCTCCACCCCGAAACAATGAACATTCCTTTGTATGCTGCACCAAAAAATGTGACATCAATGTTTATTGGTAATCTGAGTATTATCCTTACAAATGTTACTACAAGGCCTAAATATAAAAAGGGACTGTGAGCTAATGGTAAAGTTGTTATTATATATTTATTTTTGTAACTTTACTCTGCATAAATCATTTAACAGTGTCATTTCATGAGATAATTACAAGGCCGTGTTTAGGGGTGGGGCAACTAGTGGCGAGTAACTCTTAAGGCCTGGCTAGTAGTTCAGGACTTTGAATTTTGAGCCCTGTATTTATTATTGTTAGGATCAAAAACACATAAAAAGGTATAAGGGCTCTTTCACACCAAGTGCTAAATAATCTAACTACTTGGAACGGTCGAGTGATGTAGTATTTTAAACTAGGCCATGTAAGCAGTCGTCTCAAAGATATACAAAAATACAAATTTCTGTACTCAAGGATGAGACAAAAAAGCCCTAATAGCTCAAAAACTGAGGATTGAGGAATTTCTTTCCTAGAAGGAAAATTCCAGACAAACAAGTTCAACCAGTCAAAGAGTCCCTAATGTTCCTCCGCAAAACTCTGCAACTGAGCTAAAATGAGAAAGGACGCTCAGTTTTCCTTAACCAGAGTTCTATGTAATTCTCTGCTCCCAGAGTTCCTGAAGCCCAGTGGTGCTTTATATCCTCTCACCAACAGCTTTCTCCATCACTCATCATATACAAAATTCCTAAACAAGCTTGAATTGGATTGTTGGCCTTAAGAAACCTCTCATTTCAGAAATGACACATTTTTGTTTTTACATTAGGAGGTCTGTATGTGAGAGATAACAAGGAGACTACAGTGGTTACATTTGGGAATTGTTCTCTTGTATGACAAGCATGTGTTCTCAGTTCATCATCAAAAGGGACTGGGATAGACTGGAATTTCTGTGGTGCACTACAGCATCACCTGGATAATAAAAACAGGAAATGGTCACTAGTGAGGTGCCGGAGGGGGCAGATAAGAGCCAGCAACCGTGGAAGCAATGGCATGCCTATAAATTAGTGCCCCGCCAGAAGTTAAAGGGAAACTTGACCCCCCCCCCCCCCCCCCAACTAGGGATGCACCGATAAATCATCAGCAGACAAAATATAATGGTTGAAAATAGTTTTATTGGCATTTTGCTGATAGGAAAAAAGGTGCCGGTAATGGCCACCGGAAAAAGTAAATTTGCTGCGATTTTATCACATTTAGGGTGCGGGTCATAGGTCATGTGACTCAAAAAATGTATCAAAAAACACAAAGACCGTCAATTAAAAAAACAAACAATATTTTTTGGCTTTTTGCTTTAAAACATATCCAATAAAAAAATAAAATTTCTTCATAAATTTAGGCCAAAATGTATTCTGCTACATGTCTTTGCTAAAAAAAAAAAAATCCCAAAACCCGTAAATTAACTGATTTATGTGAAAGGTAAAGCGTCTACAAATGGTGGTATACACACTGGAATTTTTATTTATTTTTTTATACTAGTAATGGCGGCGATCAACGACTTATAGCAGGGACTGCATTCTAGCACTAAGTGGGAACTGACAAACAGCCATTGACATCCCCTGTGACATTAATACAGTGATCAGTGCTAATAAAAAGGTAATGACACTGGGCAGGAAGGGGTTAACATATGGGGCGATTAAAGGGTTAACTGTGTGTTGTGCTTACACTGTGTGCTGTTTTACTAAGGAGACATGCTGCTTTCTCATGCTGACAGGAGAGAGATCTGTATTGTTCACACACAGATCTTTCCCCTCTCAGCTTTAGCGGCAATCAATCACCGGCCGAGACCTGGTGATTGACATCCGTTGCAACCAATGGCAACGCAGGTAGGGCAAAGCGCACCCCCTACACGGAAATGCAAAATCACATACATTTACGTGATTTTGCACAGTGGCCACCCTCTAACAGTATATCTGCTATAGGGAGTTAGGTAAGTGGATATCTCTTTTCAGGCCTGGTTCACACCATTGTAGTTTTTTGCATTTTGTCTGTTTTGCAGTGCGTTTTGCGTTTCTGCTCGGAAGTTTTTGAAACTTTTTTTTATATGTTTAGTGTTTTTTGAATGCTTTTTATTTTTTGGGCTAACTTGTTCGGCTGTTTAAAAACACATCAAAAACACAAAATGTGTGTGTTTTTGCTGCGTTTTCAATGCATTTCAGGCCTGGTTCACATCAGTGCAGTTTGCATTTTGTCTAGTACTTTTTGCAGTACAGTTTTGCATTTTTTATACGTTTTTTTTTTTTTTTTTTTTTAAATGTTTTGGGGGGAAAAACCTGCTGCTGGGCAGATTAAAGATGCATAACACAACAATGCAGCATGTGAGCATTTGTGGTATGTTTTTGATGCATTTCAGGCCTGGTTCACACCAATGCAGTTAGAGTTCTGTCCTTTTTGCAGTGCTTTTTGTATTTTTGCATGCACGTTTTTGACATTTTTATTTGGTTTGCAAATTTTTTTTTTTTGGCCAACTTGTTGCTGGTCTGGCTAAGCATGCATCAAAAAATGAGTCAAACACATGAAAAATGAATCAAAACCACGTGAAAAAGGTGTAAAAAAATGCACTGCATGCGGTTTCTTTATTGAAGTCTATTGAACCAAAAACATGACGTTTTGTGTTTTAAAAAGTCCTGACACTTTCCAAAATTGCAGCAGCTTAAAAATGCATAGATGTGAACGTGTCCCCTAGGAAACCATATTAAATGGATTGTAGTGCGTTTCTGCAAAAAAAAACGCATTGGCGCGAACCAGGCCAGGTGCTTTTTTTTTACTCGGCAAATATGCACCAAAAATGTGGCAAGCAGGAATTTTAACACTGCAAGGGAAGCGCAATGGACCGATGTGAAATCATACACTGAATTTAAAAGGATGCATTTTTCTTAAGCTTTTCTTGTGCCTTTTTTATTTTTCTTTTAAAAAACACGAAAGCACTTCAAAAAACTGCTCAGTGTGAAAGCAGCCTATTAGACGAAAAGGTGCTTAAAATAAATGTATTCAAATTCATGATAGTAATTAAAAAGCCGAATATAATATTACTATATGTATATTTTCTATATTTAAACCACTTGCCCTCCAGAGGATTTACCCTCCTTCTTGACCAGGCCATTTGTTGCGATATGGCGCTGCGTTGCTTTAACTGACAATTGCGAGGTCATGCAACACTGTACATAAATGAAATTTATGTCCTTTTTTTCCCCACAAATAGAGCTTTCTTTTGGTGGCATTTTGCTATAAAACATATCTAGTAAAAAATAAATCTTAATACATTGTAAATTAATTGGTTTGCATGAAAGTTGTAGTGTCCACAAATGGCGGTATATATACTGATTTTTTTTTTTTTTTTACTAGTAATGGCAAGAATCAGCGACTTATAGAAGGACTGCGGCGGGCATTCTGACACTGGGGGGGGGGGAACTAACTGCCACTGACATCCCAATGACACTAATACAGTGATCAGTGGTAATAAAAAGCACTGACACTGTACTGACACTGGGCAGGAAGGGGGTTTAATATATGGGGCGATAAAAGGGTTAACAGTGTGCTGTTTTACATCATGCGCTGTGATTATTTTACTAGGGAGACATACTGCTGTGTGTTTCTCAAGCATGTCCTTGCTGGCAGGAGAGACCTGCGCCTCCTACCCAGAAATGGAAATCACACACACGCACACGCACACACGCAAATTTGTGCAACCCTGCCGCCCTGTAGTAATAGTTCTACTATAGGGCGGCGGGAAAGCGGTTAAACTGTCCATTTTGGTTTCGGTGTTATGCCAAATGCATCCTGAACTTTCAGGTTCGGTGCACCACTACCCAAAACACAAACAAACATTCACAGTGATTGCAGCTCTACACCGTTCCAAATTATTATTTTCTCATTTACCTAAATAATTGATGTAAATAACAGTCAGCATAATTCTCATGTTATCAACTATTAACCACATGCCGCCCAGCCACTGTAGAAATACGGCGGCAGGGTGGCACGGCTGGGCAAAAGCACGTTTTTAAAACGTGTGTTTTTTTAAGCAGGTAGGGGGCGCGCGTGAGGTGCGCCGCCGCCCTACCTATCCCGCCGATCACAGCCGCGGATGTCAGTCGCCGGGTCACAGATGGTTGTTACCGGCTATGTCCCGGTGATCGACGGCAATCGCTGACAGAGAGCACAGCTGCAGTAGCTATGCTTTCTGTTAGTTCCCTGACAGCTCCAGGACACGCTGATTGGGACAGAAGAGCTTCTCTCTCCTGATCAGCACAATTGTCCGTTAAACTAGCACAGCGCTGTATAGCAAAAAAATGGCGTAAATTGCAGTATCTATACCATAGTTTGTAGACGCTATAACTTTCACACAAAGCAATCAATATACACTTATTGGGTTTTTTTTTTTTTTTTTTACCAAAAACATGTAGCAGAATACATTTTGGCCTAAATTTATAACCAACTTTGAGTTTACTATATATTTTTTTATAGCTGAATGTAAAAAATATTGTTTTTCTTCAAACGTTTTGGCCTTTTTTTTGTTATAGCGTGAAAAATAAAAAGCGCGCAGGTGATCAAATACCACCAAAAGAAAGCTCTATTTGTGTGAAAAAAAAGGACGTAAATTTCAACATCCTAATCGCTCTGATTTTCCCCACAGAGGCTTTCCAAATTGCCATATTTTGGAGCTGCGGATTACTTTGCGTTGGGGATTTTACTATTTGAGGCTGCCTTTAATGCTTATCCCTTCCGTGGCCGTTTCGGCGATCTGAGTATAATACATGGTGTGCCATTCTTCCGGGCCCCCACTGACCCCGACTTCAAGGATTTTGTGGAAAAGGTACGTAATGACACAGTCCCAGCGGGACAGGGAAAGTAGACATTTAGGCTCATCCAAGGAGCCAGTGTGCTTTATAAATGCGGTTTAAACTTCATTTGCTTTGGGACTCTGAAAAAAGCAAAGCCCCATTCATTCTAATAATTGTAACAAAGAGTGTGCAAGGTGGTGGTAGAAACCTGTCACATGACCTTTAAACAAGTCGTGACATCACTCCACCTATGACCAAGCATTCTTTGCAGCATTATGCAGAGAACACATCGCAGACTCCAGACTATGCTTTGCTTTTTATTGCCAAGATATAAATTGCCAGCACCGTGGGGAGTATTTCTTGTGATGTGTGGAGAATGGAAGCCGCAGGTCTCTATAAATAGACTTTAGCAGTTTTGTGCCATAACTGTCATCTTATGTTTTTCTATTTTGTTCCCCTACAGCTCCTGTGCAAAGATCCACAAAAGCGCAAAGAACATGTTTCCAACATACAAGATCACCCATTTTTCAATGTTATAAAAAACTGGTAGGAAGTGGAAGCGGGGGAGGCACGCCCTCCTGTTTTCATACGTCGGAAGGTAAGTAAAAAAAAAAAAAAAGGACGATGTACATACTTACCTATTTCCAAGCTGCTCCAGTAAGGTCAGGTGACCCGTCTTTCTTGTGTCAGCCAGCAGCGGCTGAAAAGGAGAGGAAAGAGCTCCGGCAATGGCTGGAATGCCTGGGACTGGTAACATCAACCATAGGTTCATATGGCCCAACCTTTGTTAGTGCTCACTCCTCTCCCTTGCAGCTGCCGCTGGCTGACACGGGGGAGCCAGATTAAGCAAATGGCTTGAAAAAAAATATATATATACATATCCTATATATAGCATATATAGCCTGGAATTACACCTTAGTAAGACTAAAGGCAAACTTTTTTTTAGTTTTGGATAAAGTGGAGAGCGTTAGAACCCTTGCCAGTTTTTATTGCTGTCTGCACCCGTTAAAGAGATTCACAATGTCTGTCCTGCTTACTATTAACATTGAAAGTGAAAGTAAAGAGAACCCAAAATTATGGGTGATCCCCAGAAAAGTAATATAGGGGAATCTTCCAAGGGGACCCTGGTTCTGGTGACCTGGGGATCCCCAAAGGATTCCCTTCACTTGCAGGGATTTCCTCTAACTTCCTGTTTGGCTATGGGATGGGAAGTGAACTCTCTGAAAAGGGAAGCAGATGGTGAAGAAAAAAAAAAAAAAAAAAAGAAGAGGATAGCAACAGGCAGAAAGTGAAATAAGGGGACGCATATAAAACTTTTAGAAGCGAGTTTGCACAATTCTAATAGTGGAAAATCCATATCCTTGCTTATGCATAGTGGTGACTGAGAATATCTCACAGTCCTAGGGACTTGGATACATACAGGGGGAAATTGTTCCCAGAAGTCAGGAGGCATTTCTGCCAACAGTGGGTTTCATTGTTTTCTCTTTTACAGGGTTTCAGAGACATGACAAGACAGAAGATAAAGCTGGAAGACCTGATGAATGACATGGACAAGAATGGAGAATGTTATGCACCTATTTCAGATGAGGAACAGAAACTTTTTCTATTTCAATGGTTTTTATTAATTTTTTAAACAGTATAAAACAGAGGCAATAAAACACGCCCACGCAGGGGCTATCAATTTCACAGATAAACAAAATGCAAAAAAAAAAAAAAAAGGAAAAACAGTGCTCTAACGCCAACAGGGCAAAAGGTACGCCCACGCAGGGGCTATCAATGACACATAAGTTACAAAGAACAGAAACTTTTTAATGGCTTTTCTTTTATCAGTGACGAATGGCGAGCCATGATGAAGATGAAATGAAGCCATACACACCAGGTTGTAGAGAAAGAGAGAGAGAGAGAGAGAGAGAGAGAGAGAGAGAGAGAGAGAGAGAGAGAGGAGAGAGGGGAGGAGAGAGGGAGAAGGATAGAGAGGGAGAAGGATAGAGAGAGAGAGAGAGAGAGAGAGAGAGAGAGAGAGAGAGAGAGAGAGAGAGAGAGAGAGAGAGAGAGAGAGAGAGAGAGGAGAGAGAGAGAGAGAGAGAGAGAGGGAGAGAGAGAGAGGAGGGAGAAGAGAGGGAGGGGAGAGGAGAGGGGGGGGAGAGAGAGGGGGGAGAGGGAGAGGAGAGAGAGAGGGGGGGGGGAGAGGGGGAGAGAGAGGGGGGGGGGGGAGAGAGAGAGGGGGGGAGAGAGAGAGAGGGGGGGGGAGGGAGAGGGAGGGAGGGGGGGGGGGGGGAGAGGGGGAGAGGGGGGGGAGGGGAGAGGGGGGGGAGGGGAGAGGAGAGGGGGAGGGGGGGAGAGAGGGGGGGAGGGGGGGGAGGGAGGGGAGGGGAGAGGAGAGAGAGAGGGGGGGGAGGGGGAGAGAGGAGAGAGAGAGAGGGGGGGAGAGAGAGGGGGGAGAGGGGGGAGAGGGGAGAGGAGAGAGGGAGAGAGAGAGAGAGAGAGAGGGAGGGAGAGAGAGGAGGGAGGGGAGAGGGAGAGAGAGAGGAGAGAGAGAGAGAGAGAGAGAGAGAGGGGAGAGAGAGAGGGGAGAGGAGAGAGAGGGGAGAGAGAGAGGGAGAGAGAGAGGAGAGAGAGGGAGAGAGAGAGAGCGAGAGAGAGAGAGAGAGAGAGAGCGCGAAAGAGAGGCGAGAGCGCGAAAGAGAGGGAGAGCGAGAAGAGAGAGAGGCGAGAGCGCGAAAGAGAGAGAGAGGGCGAGAGAGAGAGAGAGAGAGAGGCGAGGAGAGAGAGAAAGAGAGAGGGGGAGAAGAGGGAACAGAGGGGGAGAGAGAGAGAGAGGAAGAGAGAGGAAAGAGGAGAGAGGGGGGGAGAGAGAGAGGGGGGAGGGAGAGAGGGAGAGAGGGGGAGGAGAGGGAGAGAGAGAGAGAGAGAGAGAGGAGAGAGAGAGAGAGGGGGGGGGGAGAGGGGGGGGAGAGAGGGGGGGGAGAGAGAGAGGGGGGGAGAGAGAGAGAGGGGGGGGGAGGGAGAGGGGGGAGGGGAGAGAGAGAGGGGGGAGGGGGAGAGGGGGGGGGGGGAGGGGAGGGGGGGGGGGGGAGGAGGGGGGGAGGAGGGGAGGGGGGGGAGGGGGAGAGAGAGGGGGAGAGAGGAGAGGGAGAGAGAGGGAGAGAGAGAGGAGAGAGAGAGAGGAGAGAGAGAGAGAGAAAGAGAGAGAGGGGAAGAGAGAGAGAGAAAGAGCGAAAGAGAGGCAAGAGCGCGAAAAGAGGCAAGAGCGCGAAAGAGAGAGGCAAGAGCGCGAAAGAGAGGCAAGAGCGCGAAGAAAGAGGCAAGAGCGCGAAAGAGAGCAAGAGAGAAAGAAGAAGAAGAGGGGAGAAAGGGGAACAGAGGGGGGAAGGAGAGAGAAAGGGAAGAGGACAGAAAGAAGGGAGAGGGAGAGGGGGAGGAAGGGGAGAGAGAGATGGGGGAGGAGAGGGAGAAAGAGAGATGGGGGGGAGAGAGAGAGAGAGAGAAAGAAAGAGGGAGAAAAAGGGCGAGAGACAGAGGGAGAGAGAGGGGGGGGGGGGGGGGGGGGAGAGAGGGAGAGAAGGAGAGGGGGGGGGGGGAAGAGAGAGGGAGAGAAAGACAGAAAGAGAAAGGGAAGAGAGAGAACAGAAAGAAAGGGAAAGAGAGAATCATATATACATACACTCATTGAACTCTCTTGCTCTCACATGGGGGGGGCAGCACAAAATCTAAATAAAAATGAAATGGTGTTGTGCTAATATCAATAGTACTAAGGACACAATAATGCGAAGAGTGGGGAGACAGAAAAAATAACCCCCCCAAAAAAGGTGGTAAGTATAAAGGCCTGAATCCAGACCTAATTAGGTGCAATATGAACTGTCACAAAGACAACGTGAGTAATAATCAGCAAGTGCACATAAATAATACATAAAAATGTTAAGAACTGAACCCAGACCAAACTAAGTGCAATATAGATTGCGATGAAATACAACGTGAACAATAGTCACCAAGTGAACATAAATAATGTATTCAACATAAAATAGGACTAACACATCCTAAATAAAAGAGCAAAAAAAACAAAGAAAACTGTGCCAAAATCAAATGGCACAAGATACAGTCAGGTCTATAAATATTGGGACATCGACACAATTCTAACATTTTTGGCTCTATACACCACCACAATGGATTTGAAATGAAACAAACAAGATGTGCTTTAACTGCAGACTGTCAGCTTTAATTTGAGGGTATTTACATCCAAATCAGGTGAACGGTGTAGGAATTACAACAGTTTGCATATGTGCCTCCCACTTGTTAAAGGACCAAAAGTAATGGGACAATTGGCTTCTCAGCTGTTCCATGGCCAGGTGTGTGTTATTCCCTCATTATCCCAATTACAATGAGCAGATAAAAGGTCCAGAGTTCAAGTGTGCTATTTGCATTTGGAATCTGTTGCTGTCAACTCTCAAGATGAGATCCAAAGAGCTGTCACTATCAGTGAAGCAAGCCATCATTAGGCTGAAAAAACAAAACAAACCCATCAGAGAGATAGCAAAAACATTAGGCGTGGCCAAAACAACTGTTTGGAACATTCTTAAAAAGAAGGAACGCACTGGTGAGCTCAGCAACACCAAAAGACCCAGAAGACCATGGAAAACAACTGTGGTGGATGACCGAAGAATTCTTTCCCTGGTGAAGAAAACACCCTTCACAACAGTTGGCCAGATCAAGAACACTCTCCAGGAGGTAGGTGTATGTGTGTCAAAGTCAACAATCGAGAGAAGACTTCACCAGAGTGAATACAGAGGGTTCACCACAAGATGTAAACCATTGGTGAGCCTCAAAAACAGGAAGGCCAGATTAGAGGTTGCCAAACGACATCTAAAAAGCCTTCACAGTTCTGGAACAACATCCTATGGACAGTTGAGACCGACATCAACTTGTACCAGAGTGATGGGAAGAGAGAAGAGAATGGAGAAGGAAAGGAACTGCTCATGATCCTAAGCATACCACCTCATCAGTGAAGCATGGTGGTGGTAGTGTCATGGCGTGGGCATGTATGGCTGCCAATGGAACTGCTTCTCTTGTATTTATTGATGATGTGACTGCTGACAAAAGCAGCAGGATGAATTCTGAAGTGTTTCGGGCAATATTATCTGCTCACATTCAGCCAAATGCTTCACAACTCATTGGACGCCGCTTCACAGTGCAGATGGACAATGACCCAAAGCATACTGCAAAAGCAACCAAAGAGTTTTTTTAAGGGAAAGAAGTGGAATGTTAGGCAATGGCCAAGTCAATCACCTGACCTGAATCCGATTGAGCATGCATTTCACTTGCTGAAGACAAAACTGAAGGGAAAATGCCCCAAGAACAAGCAGGAACTGAAGACAGTTGCAGTAGAGGCCTGGCAGAGCATCACCAGGGATGACACCCAGCGTCTGGTGATGTCTATGCGTTCCACACTTCAGGCTGTAATTGACTGCAAAGGATTTGCAACCAAGTATTAAATAGTGAAAGTTTGATTTATGATTATTATTCTGTCCTATTACTTTTGGTCTCTTAACAAGTGGGAGGCACATATGCACACTGTTGTAATTCCTACACCGTTCACCTGATTTGGATGTAAATACCCTCAAATTAAAGCTGACAGTCTGCAGTTAAAGCACATCTTGTTCGTTTCATTTCAAATCCATTTTGCTGGTGTATAGAGCCAAAAATGTTAGAATTGTGTCGATGTCCCAATATTTATGGACCGGACTGTATGTGCAAAACTAATCATACAAGGTGCATGAAACTATAAATGCATCATAAATAATACATAAAAATGTAAAGGCCTGAAACCAGAACAAACTAAGTGCAATATAGATTGTGATGAAAACAACGTGCACAATAATCAACAAGTGAACATAAATGATGTATTCAATATAATTGGACTAACACGTCCTAAATAAAAATGGCACAGAAAGCGCAGTGCAAAGAAAACTGTGACAATCAAAAAGCAAAAAAAATATATGTGCAAAACTAACCATACAAGGTGCATGAAATTAAAAATGCACCTTATAATCAGGATTGATGCCAGTGAAAAACGCAGTGGAAATAAACGTGCGTCAATAAGCACAAAATAAAAATTTAAAGCATTGTGACATATAACAAATGAGTGACCATCAAAATAAATATAAGCGATCATCAAATCGACATAAAGTCCATGTAAATAGACCACCAACTCCAAACGAACAAAGCAACTGGGTGAAATGAATGATATATCCGTCACCGGCTAAAATGCCTCCTCACCTCCACGGCAAGACACCAAGGGGCCACACAGCTTTCAGGCCTCACACTCCCAGGGCCCTTAATAGATATCCAAGATGATGGAATCACACCAATCACAGGAATATGGCCTTCCTACCTTATAACCGAAATGATTTCAGTAGTGTTGAAACTGGTAATCCTTTTCACAGGAAAATCAGCCAGCTCAGACGTACTCTAGAGGAGAAAGAGAGAGCACAAACTTTAACAAAGAAATGCCAAATGAACACTTATATCACATCAGTTGAAATCAGGCCTCAAACACATGTATTGATATGGGTTTATACTTCCAGGGTGTACCAAAACGGCGGCGACCATCACCACGCTCCGCTAACAGACCCACACGTTACTGTCCGTGTGAAGTCACTTTTTTTTTTTACATTTTGGGACTTTTTCATTTATAGAACAAAAAAAAAATAAAAATCTCAGTGGTGAATAAATACCACCAAAATAAAGTTTTATCTGTCTCAAAAAAATTCATATGGGTACAGTGTTGCATGACCGCGCAATTGTCATTCAAAGTGTGATAGCACTGATAGCTGAAAATTGGCCTGGACAGGAAGGGGGTAAAAGTGTCTGGACCTGAAGTGGTTAAAAAACAAGTTCACCTTTTGGGCAAAAAAATAATAAATGCACATTTTTTTGCAGGTAAACAAATGTGCATTTATTATTTTTGTCCAAAGGAGCCTGGAAAGCATTGCACCAGAGATCAGAAGATCGCTGATGCCATGCAGGTCTCCTGTAGACCTGTCAGAATATCGGTTTGCCATACAGGATGTACGGTCAAGCAGATATACCGACAGGAAGCTTCAATGACCTATCACGGTGCTCCACAGCATCGAGGTAGTTCATTGACAACTACAAGCCCAAAGCCGCTAAGGCTGCCGGGACTTGTAGGCACTCATTGACAGAAAAAACAGCGCAAACCGATATTAAATATACATCCCAAGACTCAATTAATGCAGAAAAAAATTATTAATATTTTCTTGAGATCGTCCCACTCCAAATATATTAGATAGGATAAAGTCCTTATTCCAAGACCCTTGACCAGTAGTCACACCCGTTTGTTATAATCACACACCGCACTCACCAGATATAGGTGAATGAAACGCCTTACATTTTGGACTCGGAATCCAAGATCCCTTCGGATCAGCCTCCAATCTCAAGCTGCAAGTAGAAATCCCAAATTGTAGGTAAGACTAACGTCTTTCTCTCAATGCCTCAGAGATCCAAACTGGAATTTAAATCAGCCTCCAACCTCCAGGGCGACCAAAGATCACTATCTTAAAAGAATGTAATCAGCATTTGTTTAATGTGTCTGGAGCCAAACTGCCACATAGCCAGGGTAAAGATCTCACAGTCAGCAATCGATGACAGCATGTAATGACATGGTTGATTTCTCCCTCTAGCAAGATGGCACCTGACGGCACCGGACACCGGCTGGCGCTCCACTCACCAGAAGTGACGTGGTACTTTGGACGGCAAAGCCAAAAGTGCTTCAACACGTTTCGCCCCTTTAGGGCGAATAAAATATTAAGCGCTCATCAGTATTGGCCCTGAACATACAGGAAAAACGCATATAAAGTCCCAAAAATTGTATATATACACAGTTCAGTGAAAAAAGGTGCCCCACGTATATCCTAGAATGTTTGCAGATGGTAAGGATTTACACTAACCAGATAGCATAATACGCATGTATATAATCCTGTGGAGTCCCCTTCTCCCCCAGATGGTCAGATGAATAGCCAGGAAAGGTAGATATGGTCAGATGAATAGCCAGGAAGGTAGATATCCTACGCCCTCTTGTGGTGAAACAGCAATCCAGCAGATCAAACGAAATAAACCTCCCTTCACAGGAAATCCTTTGGGGCTGTGAAAGTTGAGGAAGCTGAGCTCAATGCTGATCAAATTATAAATCACAACGTGTTTTCTGGGAGCGATGAGAGAAGCAGCTTCATGAAGCAAACTCTGTAGCATGGACACACAGATCGAGCAATACTCTGCAGTAACTCTGAAGTATGGCCAGGACTCCTTATATAGCGATCATCCTCCAAATATATAGTAATCCACTTGTAATCCATTGTCAGGTTCTTCCAAAAATCGGCACAAGAAGAGAGCTCCTTGTTCATTCTTTAGCTAAGCTTTCGACTCTGAAGAAATAGCTGTATGTAAAGTCCCCACAGACATACAGCTATTTCTTCAGAGTAACAAAGCTTAGCTACTAATAAACAAGGAGCTTCTCTCTTCACCGATTTTTGGGAAGAACCTGACAATGGATTACAATTTTACTATAAAAATGATCGCTATATCAGTCCTGGCCATACTCAGAGCTGCAGAGTAGAAATCCTGGTATTGGATGTGTCCAAACTTCATGATCTGTCTTCTCTCATCGCTCCCAGAGCAAACACGCTTGTGCTGATTTTAATTTGATCAGCATTGAGCTCTGGAGCTTCCTCAACTTTCACAGCCCCAAAGGATTTCCTTATCAACTCTTGTGAAAGGTTTATTTCGTTTGATCAATTGCTGTTTCACCACAAGAGGGCGTAGGAATCTACCTTCCTGCGCATCTGACCATATCTACCTTTCCTGGCTATTCATCTGACCAGATCTGAGGGGAGAAGGGGACTCCACAGGATACACATATATACATGGTATTATTTTACGCTATCAAGATACCATCTTAGGATTAAGCACAAATATATTCACTTTTTTTCAAGCGCTGCATTTTTATCAAATACGTTTCGCCCCTCCTCCAGGGCGTTTTCACAGACAATACTCCGGCCTTCAGCCGTTAATATACTATGTTTGCGACCCCCCCCCCTATTCCGGATTGGTCAACTACTATTAACCAGGAAGATTCAGCTGTCCGCCATTTCTCATGCGGGATCCCTTTACAATATAGATCACATCACAAAAACCGACTAGATGACAATACAACATTCCAGTTGCAGGATAACATTACAACGAACAATCACTAATTAAACGGTATTCCAATATTTCAAAATAGTCCCATGGAGAATTAAAGCACCGCTCAATTATAACAATGCCTCTTACAGATATAAATATCCACATTCTAAAAATCTTTAATTATATTAAAAAGACAAAAATATATTTAAAAAAAAAGGAATTTATAAAGAAAAAATATTATATGCATATTAACCACTTGAGCACCTGAGGATTTACCCCCCTTAATGACCAGGCCTTTTTTTGCTGTTTGGCGCTGCACTAATTCAAATGATAATTGCGCAGTCATGCAATGCTGTACCCAAACAAAATTTACATCCTTTTTTTCACACAAATAGAGCTTTCTTTTGGTGGTATTTGATCACCTGTGCGCTTTTCATTTTTTGCGCTATAAACAAAAAAACCACAAAATTTTTGAAAAAAAACAATTTTTTTCTACTTTCAGCTATAAAAAATATATCGTAAACTCAAAGTTAGTCATAAATTTAAGCCAAAATGTATTCTGCTACATGTTTTTGGTAAAAAAAAATCCTGTGCATTAGAGGGCAAACTGGCGCTATCTAGGAGGGGCGCTAACACTATCGGAAGTCACCAGTGACACTAATACAGTGATCAGTAAAAATCTGTTCACTGTAATCAATGACACTGGTGACAGGGCAGTAAAGGGGTTAACGGGGGGGGGGGGGGGGGCGATCAAGGGGTTAAATGGGATTACTGGTGTACTAGCGGGCAATCTGGCACTATCTGGGAGGGGCGCTAACACTATCGGAAGTCGCCAGCGACACTGATACAGTGATCAGTAAAAATTGGTTCACTGATCAGTGACACTGGTGACAGGGCAGTGAAGGGGTTAACTGGGGGGCGATCAAGGGGTTAAACGGGATTACTGGTGTACTGGCGGGCAATCTGGCGCTATCTGGGAGGGGCGCTAAAACTATCGGAAGTTGCCAGCGACACTGATACAGTGATCAGTAAAAATTGGTTCACTGATCAGTGACACTGGTGACAGGGCAGTGAAGGGGTTAACTGGGGGGGGGGGGGGGGGGGGATCAGGGGGTTAAATGTGTCCTAGGTGTGTTCTAACTGTTAGTGTAGCGCTTTGTACTCACTTTTACTGTGTCTTCTTCTCTGTCTTGAACGGAATGTGTCCAGGCAGAGAAGAATGACATCATATCCTGCCCTGTGTAAATGTCAACACAGGATAGGACAGGGACCGATCATCTGATTTCAGCCAGAAATCACTGGCTGAAATCTAATGATTGATCCCTCCTGGATCGAATCGTGTCACCCGCGGGTCGGCGGGACGCGCGCACCCCCTACCTGCGAAAGTGTCGGGAGCGCAGCAGAGCCCGTTTTAAAACGTGCTTTTGCGCTCCACTGCTGCCCTGCACACGTATATATACAGTGGCAGAGCGGCAAGCGGTTAACACAAAAAAAAAAATTAAAATTAAGAAAAATTAAAAAAAAAAAAAAAAAAAAAAAAAATATAATTCTAAAAAAAAAAATTTTTTAAAAAAAAATAATATTAAAAATAAAATAAAAATGTATTGAAAATCTTAATGCCCAAACACCATAAATCTTTACAAAACCAGATGGAACTCTACCAATTGGAAAGAAAACAATTTATATCAATGTCCACATTTAACCCTTTAGGGGCCAATGTGACTAACTGATAAATCCATTTTGTTTCATTCTGTGAAACAGACTTGACCAAATCACCACCACGCCAAGGGGCTGTGATTTTGTCTATGCCACAGAACAGCAACGAACATGGATCTCTATTGTGAAATAACCTATAATGATGAGGTGGTTCTCCCTATATACTGGAGGTGACATGGACATTCTAACAGTGGTTCTCAAACCTTAATACAGTTCCTCATGTTGTGGTGACTTCCACCATAAAAATTATTTTCGTTGCTACTTCAACCCCATACATTGGTATCAGTGGGAGGAATAGTGCCCCGGTGAATGGGAGGAAAGTGCAGCATCATATTTAGTGCCCTTTCAATCAGTAAAAATCCCCCTTTGGGACCTAGTGTCCCATCAAGTGGGTTTTAGTGCCCCATCCAAAAATGATTTTGTCATGCCCATCATTTGGTGTCAAATAGCCCCATCATTAAACAGTGGGAGGAATAATCCCACAGAGCGTGTCAAGGAATAGTGCCTCATCATCGGTATCAGTGGGAGGAATAGTGCCCCAATCATAAACTGGGAGGAAAAAATATAAAAAATAGGTGTCAAGGAGGAAAGTGCCCCATCATAGGTGTCATATCATTGGTGTCTATGCCATCATGGTAACAGAAGGAATATATCCAAAACATGGGGGGAAAAGTGCCCCATCATTGGTTGTGGGGGGAAAAAACAATAAAATATAAATGAATAAAATTGGTGGTGGGGGGAGGAATTTGCCCCAATCCTTGTGTATATTACTGGGGGAGGAAAAACATGAATTGTTTAATTGTGCCCCATCGTCTCAGTGGGGGGAGGAAAATACATGCCCCATCCTTGGTGTCAACCATTGTTGGTGTCATACAATAGCACCTCCCATCGTTGGTGTCATTTGGGGGAGGAATCTAATTGTTGGTGTCAGTATAATGCCCCATCGTTGGTGTCATTTAATAGTGCCCCTGTCAGTAAAATTCATTATTGTTGGGAGGAATAGTGCCCCATCATTGGTGTCAGTGGGAGGATAATCATTGGTGTCTGGGAGGAATAGTGCCCCACATTGGTATTATGACACCAATTTTTTTCACCAGTGATACTTACCTTGCAGAAACCATGGTACCGACACTTATCAGCTGTCTTCCTTCTTATCCCACCTTCTCGCAAGGGGTGCGGCTGCTCCTCCTTCCAAGCTCCACCTCCTTGCCGGTATTGGCCGCCTGTGTGCCTGAGCTACAGTGCCGGCGGCCAATCACAGGCGAGGATTGATCTCGAGGTTATTGACAAATAACCATATAATGATGAGGAGCGGTGTTCTCCCTAAGACCATCGGAAATATATACTGGAGGGTGACATGGACATTCTAACAGATACGTTACGTGTGTACTTCCACATGAAAAACTCCAATCTTATGGGACATCCCATTAGACCGGGACTGAAAATGCGTATATTTCTTTCTATTCTTATCCCCCTTCATAGTCCTACATGCTAAGCACCTCCCATAGCCATGCTAAGCACCTCCCATTTAAAGAAGCCCACTCTATCTAAAAAAGTAAGCTTCGTCAAGGGTGCATCAAGGACATTTTTTACCAGCCTACTCCTAAGTGTTGCTGGTTTCCTATAAATAAATCTGGCTTCTTAGGCAATAAATCGATTAATACATCGTTTCTCATTAAAATAGGCCAGTGATTACCAATATTTTTCTCTAATAATTTATATTGTTTAGAGAACCCAGTGATAAAGGCTAGATCACAATTATCATTTTTCCTGCTTTTTGTGCATAATAAATCATCTCTGTTCATCTTTTTGACTTGTTCTTTTGTATCAATTAAGTTCTCCATCTTGTAACCTTTTTCTTCAAACCTCTGTAGCAACATATCAGACTGTATTTCAAAATCCCTATTATCATCACAATTACGTTTAATTCTAATTAGTTGGCTTTTTGGAATTGCACTCAACCACCTCCTATGATAACAGCTGTGATTGGGGATGTACCCATTTCTATCTACCTCTTTAAAGCGAGTACGGGTACAGAATCTATCCTCATATTTAAAGATGATTAAATCCAAAAAATGTATAGCCGTAGAACTAATATTATCGGTGAAAAGATATTAAATAAATGAATTCCTCCCCACATCCTGAATATATTCCTCCAATGCTCCCTGAGTTCCATCCCATATTATTACAAGATCAACTATAAATCTCTTATACAATAAAAATTCTGCTCTTATGTTCTTAAAAATATAGTCCTGCTCCTATAGGAGAAGTCCAGCTTCGGGGTTATCAGGTGTTAACATGGAAAGCAAAATAAAAAGTCCTGCTGCTCTTAAAGAAGTCCAGCTCCAGGGATTTAAAGGGTTAACATGGAAAGCTCCAATGATCCTTGTAGAAAGCAATATTCAACTATTCCGCTGCACCTTAAAGCGGAGCTCCACCCAAAAGGGGAATGTCCGCTTGTCTGCATCCCCCCTCCACTGCCATATTTGACACTTTTTAATGGGTGAGGGTTAACTGGTTTTGACAGGTACTTGCTCCCACTGAGGCCTGATGCTACATCCACTTAGGCAAGTAGGATTTAAAAAAAAAAAATATACAAAAATTCCATACTTCTCTTTTAAGTGGATCCAGGTAAATCCAGATTGCACACATCACTCTCTCTGCGCCCTTCTGCTTTCTGTTTCTGGTTTTAGATTGTGTGTCCTGGGACTGTAACCAAAAACCAGGTAAAAAAAATTAAGTTATTGACTTCCCATTGACTTCAATGCAAAACCGGCTCCCACTTCAATGCAAAAACTCCTGTCAATAGCAATCCTAAGTGAACACTTGTTTTCTACTCTTATGAGTCTGGAACGTACCGCTACAAACTCGCACAAGACCCTTTTTTTCGTAATAGTACTCAAAATCAAATGCGTGTGGATCTCATCTGTGTGAACCACCTCAACAAAAAAACACATATCTGGCCTGTCATGCGAATGTGAGTTTGAAAACGCATCCAGAATCACATATGTGTGAAACAGAGTGGTTCCATCCACCTGGGCGTTTTGGGATCACAGCAGAATGGCTGCAATTTTGCTCGCAATCGCAAAATGCAGGTTCAGGTGCCATTATTTTCAATGGCACCTAAAACGTGGTACGGTTTTGTCGTGATTTTCACGCAGCAAATCACACCCCTTCCTAACGAGCACTGAACTGTTGCTCGTCACACTGCAAGGTCTCTCTCCTTCCTGCTAGTTCCCTGGTGCGGTGCTGGTGACAGGCAGGGAGGAGTAGGAGGTAAACAGCGCAATGTGAAAAATAAACGTTTAAAGAGTAACTCCACTTTTGTTGGGAAAAAACTACCCCTCGGAGTGATCTATGTACATTGCAAGGATAACAAACTTTGTTGCAGATTCCTATTTATTTCAGGTACTTGTATAGCGCTGTCAATTTACGTTTTTATTACTATCAATCAGCTGCTGCACCTGCAGGGCTCTAATGAGGAAATTGCAGGGTCTGCATCCCTTAAGACATCATTTCCTATTGGGAGTATCTCACCAAAAGACATTTTTGTTGCAAGAGATGGCTGAATTCTGACTCGTATCTTAGTGCAGACTTCTGGGAAAGTCAGTGAGCAATCACACAAGCAGGAAATGAGGTTGCTGGTGGTTGTTCTGTGTACAGAACACCATCAGATATCCATATTGCATTTTACAGAAAATTACAGCGGTGTAGAAGGAAAGGTAATTTTTAATAACATTCAGTCACAAAATGACTGCTGTCGCAATATATACACTATACAGTTAGGTCCATATGTCTTTGGACACAGGCAATTTTAATTATTTCAGGTATTTACCAAAACATATTCAAGCTATATTTATATAATGGATATGGGCTGACTGTGCACACTCTCAGGTTTAATTTGAGGGTATGTACATCCACATCGGAGGAAAGGTTTAGGAATTACAGCTCTTAAGAGTAGCCACCCCCCTTTTTCAAGTGACCAAAAGTAATTGGACAATTGAATCAAAAGCTGTTTTATGGCCAGGTGTGGGCTACTCCATTATTTCGTCATCAATTAAGCAGGTAAAAGGTCTGGAGGTGATTCTAAGTGTGGTATTTGCATTTGGAATCTATTGCTGTGAACCTGCATCATGCGTTCAAAGGGGCTGTCCATGCAAGTGAAACAGGCCATTGTAAGGCTTCAAAAATGAAACAAATCCATCAGAGAGATGGCAGCAACATTAAGAGTGGACAAATCAACAGTTTGGTACATTTTGAGGAAAGAAAAATGCACTGGTGAGCGCAGCAACATAAAAGGGCATGGACGTCCACGGAAGACAACAGTGGTGGATGATCGCAGGATCCTCTTTATGGTAAACAACAACCCATTCACAACATCCAGACAAGTGAAGGACACTCTCCAGGAGGTCGGCGTATCATTGTCAAAGTCTACAATCAAGAGAAGACTTCACGAGAGCAAATACAGAGGGTTCACCACAAGGTACAAACTGTTCATAAGCCTGAACAATAGAAAAGCCAGATTAGACCTTGCCAAAAAAAACATCAAAAAAAGCCAGACAAGTTCTGGAAAAGCATTCTTTGGACGGATGAAACGAACACTAAACTGTACCAGAATGACAGGAAGAAAAATGTGTGGGGAAGGCTTGCAACAGCTCATGATCTAAAGCACACAATGTCATCTGTAAAAAAAATGGTGGAGGCAGTGTGATGGCATGGGCATGCGTGGCTTCCAGTGGCACTGGGCCATTGGTGTTTATTGATGACGTGACAGAAGACAGAAGCAGCCGGATGAATTCTGCAGTGTTTACAGATATACTGTCAGCCCAGATTCAGCAAAGCTGGACGGCGCTTCACAGTACAGATGGATAATGATCTAAAACACATTGCCAATGCAGCCCAAGAGCTTTTTAAGGAAAAAAAGTGGAATATTCTGCAATGGCCGAGTCAATCACCTGATTTCGGCCAAATTGAGCATGCATTTTACTTGATGAATGCAAAACTAAAAGGCAGAAAGACCCACAAGGAACAACTGAAGGCCGCTGCAGTTAGAGCCTGGCAAAACATCAGAAAGGAGGAAACCCAGTCTTTGGTAATGTCCATAGCTTCAAGACTTCAGTGTAGCCAATAAAAAAGGACAGTTATCTACTGTCTTTAAACAGCAGAAAAGTGCCCATTAAAACGACACTTGTCCCCGGGCCTCCTCTACCACCACGCCCCCCCCTGTGCACTTGATTAACGGACCAATCGCCTGCCCAAGCTGAGCTCAACCACTACTAATCGGCCGGCTGCGGAAAGGAAGTTTCAGAGCCCGCTGATTAGTAATGGATTGAGCTCTGTTCGGACTCGGCTTGAGTGGGGGGAAGAGGGGCGGGTCGCTGGTCACGTGTGCAGTGATGTGGTGACATATTTGAAAGTGATTGCAAGGAAGGGGCGCGGGGGAGGAGGACCAAAGGCTGCAGGAGGTCAGTGTGTGACAGCTCTGTGTGGCAGTCAGTCACCCCCCCCCCCCCAGACACCGGGCCGCGCGCAGCTCCCCCCCCCCCCCCCCCACCGGGCCGCGCGCAGCTCCCCCCCCCAGACACCGGGCCGCGCAGCTCCCCCCCCCCCCAGACACCGGGCCGCGCGCAGCTCCCCCCCCCAGACACCGGGCCGCG
>CATNWA010001519.1:0-27597 GCA_951230385.1 Staurois parvus
CAAAAGTTAATATAGGACTTTAGGAATGGCTTGGCAAGTTGTGGAGGACTTCCAGGCGAGACTATAGATACTGCGTATGTGCAGTGCTTCCGCATAGGCTTGTGGAACATGCACTGTAGCCGGGCAGATTTGCTGCAAGTGGGCCTGTTGCTAGGGAGATTCCTGAGTGTGGTACTGGACTCTGAGGGAATCTGTAGCGGGGTATGGACTTTAAGGCAGTTTTTGACTGTTCTGTCCCCACATGAAGGCGAATGAAGGTATAACTGATAATGGCTGTGTAACTTCCTACCTTCGTATCCAAGCAGTGGAGCAGACCGGACCGGCAGATGTTCAGGTTAGATGGATCCAAACGTATACACGAGAATGAAATCAGCGTGGGTTTATTTGTAGAGATGAGCGAATCGAACCTGGCGAAGTGGAATTCGTTTCGAATATCAGGAAAAATTTGATTCGCATCGAATCCGAATTTTAGCAAACTTCGGGTGCACGAATCGAATTTTTCCCGATCAGCCGGCAAAAGTGTCACTGCAGAGAGCTCCGCTATTTCTGACAGTTTCTGACAGTTCATTTACAGCGGTTGAAACATTGTATCTATTTGTTTCCATTTAGGATACAGATGTTTTTTATTCGGAAATAAATAGATACAATGTTTCAACCGCTGTAAATGTGAAGGAACTGTCAGAGAACTGTCAGAAATAGCGGAGCTCTCTGCAGATACACTTTTTGCTGTACTTTAATTCTTCTTCTTTTCATTCTTCTTCTTCTTTTCATTCTTCTTTCTTCTTTTCATTCTTTTTCATTCTTCTTCTTCTTCTTCTTTTCTTCTTCTTCTTCTTTCATTCTTCTTCTTCTTCTTTTCTTCTTCTTTTCATTCTTCTTCTTCTTCTTTTCATTCTTCTTCTTCTTCTTTTCATTCTTCTTCTTCTTCTTTTCATTCTTCTTCTTCTTTTCATTCTTCTTCTTCTTCTTTTCATTCTTCTTTTCATTCTTCTTCTTCTTCTTTTCATTCTTCTTCTTTTCTTCTTCTTTTCATTCTTCTTTTCATTCTTCTTCTTCTTCTTTTCATTCTTCTTCTTCTTCTTTTCATTCTTCTTTTCATTCTTCTTCTTTTCATTCTTCTTTTTCTTCTTTTCATTCTTCTTTTCATTCTTCTTCTTTTCATTCTTCTTTTCATTCTTCTCATTCTTCTTTTCATTCTTCTTCTCATTCTTCTTTTCATTCTTCTTCTTCTTCTTTTCATTCTTCTTTTCATTCTTCTCATTCTTCTTTTCATTCTTCTTCTTCTTCTCATTCTTCTTTTCATTCTTCTTCTTCTTCTTTTCATTCTTCTTCTTTTCATTCTTCTTTTCATTCCTCTTCTTCTTTTCATTCTTCTTCTTCTTCTTTTCATTCTTCTTTTCATTCTTCTTCTTCTTCTTTTCATTCTTCTTCTTCTTCTTTTCATTCTTCTTTTCATTCTTCTTTTCATTCTTCTTCTCATTCTTCTTTTCATTCTTCTTCTTCTTCTTTTTCATTCTTCTTTTCATTCTTCTCTTCTTTTCATTCTTCTTCTTCTTCTTTTCATTCTTCTTTTCATTCTTCTTCTTCTTCTTTTCATTCTTCTCATTCTTCTTTTCATTCTTCTTCTCATTCTTCTTTTCATTCTTCTTCTTCTTCTTTTCATTCTTCTTTTCATTCTTCTCATTCTTCTTTTCATTCTTCTTTTCATTCTTCTTCTCATTCTTCTTTTCATTCTTCTTCTTCTCTTTTCATTCTTCTTCTTCTTCTTTTCATTCTTCTTTTCATTCTTCTTCTTCTTCTTTTCATTCTTCTTTCTTTTCATTCTTCTTTTCATTCTTCTTCTTCTTCTTCGTCGTGCCCCGTGACTGCCCAAATGAGTGAAGTGTGCGGTGATTCTAAGATCGACGGCACTCATCTGCATGTCATACTGACTGACAGTATTATTTCTCTTCCCCAGCAGACTCCAAGGGCATTTAAATTAAAGGTACAGTGTTCTGCACTAATATAAAGGCTCTCTGAAGCCTAGAAACCCTTTTAATAAGTTAAATTCGCGGCGAATAAATTCGCATCGAATCGAATTTCTCCCGCAAATTCGGCGAATCAGCCGAATCGAATTTTTGAATAATTCGCTCATCTCTATTTATTTGGTCCAAAATACAGCGACAAACAGTGATACAATACTGTAAGGTAGTAGAGGTATTCATGCTGTCCTGTGATATCTTTCCTGAGGCTAACTGCTGGTCAAAAACTGATGCCTTCACAAGCCCAGGATATTGAATGTCCTGTCACACAGCTATACAGCACATAAAAAATGGGCTGCAGGAAGTGACCAGAACCAAGGCTTGCCTAAAACCACACCCAGCAGAGAAAACACTTACTAGCTATAACAAAGGCATGCAGCATGCAAATTCTGGCCAGCAGATGGCAGCAACAGATCAAGACATAGAAACAAACATGGTGAAATAAGAATTGGTAATACAATGCACAGTTGTATGTGACGCTGAAAGTGCACTGAGAAAGGTAAGAGGAGAACCAGGCGAGAGCAGAGTCACGGAGGCCGATGGAGTGGAATTTTCTGAAGAGGAGTGGGTGGTCAACTGTGTCAAAGACAGCGGAAACGTCAAGGAGTATAAGTATGGAGTAATGGCCATTGGCTTTAGCAGTTAGTAGGTCATTAGTGAGTTTTAGTAGGGCAGTTTCAGTGGAATGTTGTGGGCGGAAACCGGACTGTCGGGGATCGAGAAGGTTGTTGTCGGTGAGGTAGCAGTTCATATGGTTGTGAACAAGGCGCTCGAGAAGTTTGGAGGCAAACGGGAGCAGGGAGATGGGCCTTAATTTATTCAAACAGGTGGGGTCCAACAAGGGATTTTTGAGTATGGGGGTAACCAGTGCATTTTTGAATGGGGAGGGAAAGGTGCCGATGGAGAGTGAGAGGTTGAAGATGTGGGTTAGAGAGTTTAGGATAGAGCAGGAAGGAGGCTGCAATAATCATGAGGGGACAGGGTCCAGGGGACAGGTGGTGAAGTGGGCCTTGGAAAAGAGCTTGGTAACTTCCTTGGTGGTAACAGGGTCGAAGGAGGAGAGTGTTGAGAGTGGTGTTGGGCCTAGTATGTTGATTAGAGGCGGAAGCTTGACACTGGAGATATCATCACGAATTGTGTTGATCTTGTTCTTGAAATGACTGGCAATCTCCTGTGCAGTACCTAAGTTGGTGGAGGCAGTGGAGGGTGGAGTAAGGAATTAAGTGTAGAAAAGAGTTGACGAGGATTGGATGAGAGGGATTTGATGAGAGTGTTGTAGTAGGTTTGCTTAGTAGCGTGGAGGCTGGAGTTGTATTTGAGAAGAGCGAATTTGTAGAACGTATGACAATCCGTGTTGACAAAGGTTTTGGTGCATTTTCATTTCATAGGAAAACGCATCAGAGAGAAAAATGCTGAGGTGTGAATAGGTTCTAACTGGTGGTCCAGTGAGCCATGTGCTGGCCATACATTATACATCTTCTATACAATCTCTTTTAGATTTACTTTCAACTATGTAGTGCAAGGGCCTGCCTGACTGGATACAAATTGAAAGTGTTGTTTAGGTTGGACCTCATTTTATAAAGTTTTTAGTAAATCTAAAGGAACATTGTACAAGAAAATTGTATAATGTATGGCTAGGTTTAGTCCAAGAAAGAGCTCAAGTGATATGCCATGAGGTAAAAAAGGCCCCTTTGCCAATTCAGTAACTTAATGAATTCTTCATCTGATGCAGTGTTTCTCAACTCCAGTCCTCATGGACCCCCAACAGGTCATGTTTTCAGGATTTCCCTCAGATGAAACAGCTGTGGTAATTACTAAGGCAGTGAAACTGATCAAATCACCTGTGCAAAATAATGGAAATCCTGAAAACATGACCTGTTGGGGGTCCATGAGGACTGGAGTTGAGAAACACTGATCTGATGGAACATTTGCTAAGTGCAAATCTTCCCGATCCAGTTCAGATCCTGGATTCAGCTAATTTACTCATTACAAGCTGTTAAATTTTAATTTTGCTAGATGAACCTTTAAAACTCAGAAAAGGTAATTGAGCTGTTAAGCCGACTGAAATCTTTGTATTGTTTTGCTGCTAAGAAAATCTGTGCAACAAATTTTCTTTGGCAGCATGAAAGATCTTCTAATGATATATTTAGTAAAGCTTATTTTGCGTTCAGGCTTACATGCTCATGAGCTCTATTTGAAAGATATTTGTAAACTTGATTGCAAAACTGCATAACTAATAGCATTGCCACATATTAGGAGGGCTAAACATAATTCAATCTGTATAACATAAACTGAGCTACACGCTCTTCACAAAACATAAGCAAGAAGGACGAGTAAATCCTGTATAATATAGTCGACTATTCTCTGTTACGTTTTATCAAAGACTTAAGCACTGGGCTATTTTAAATCAACACCTGGACAATCATTAGTTCTGCACCTTTATTCATACAATTTGATTTTGATTTTTTTTTAATGATTGTATAAAGTAATTCAGTTTTATAAATGTCTTAAGCACTGAACTATTTTAAACCAACACCTTGACAATCTTTAGTTCTGCACCTTTATTCATACAATTTTATTTAGATTTTTTGAAAGATGATTGTATAAAGCAATATATTATTAATGTGATCCTTACTCAATTGATGAGAAGGTGAAACAGTCTGATTAATTTAGGGTCTATGCACACTGGCTTTAAAAATCTCAGTTCCCTTGGCAGGAAAAAAAAGCTAATATTGAGATTTTTTGTGTACTAGCATTTATGTGCTTTTAGGCACATTTAGCTTCTTTTTTTTTACTGCCAGAAAACTGCTCTCAAAAACACAAACCAGAAGTTTTTTTTTACTGCCTCTAAATGCTGAGCTTAATATATGCTTTTAAAGATCCTAATGTGCATGGACACAAAATATAACATTGAGTTGCTTCTATGGGCAAAATTCAAAACTCCTGCAGAAGCAGCTTTTTTAAGTCATAGAGCCTTTAAGTGCATTTATAATCAAGTGTATTTAAAAAACATTTTTGGGATACAGTGGAGTAGGTCTAGATAACCTGTACATTTTTTATTGTTGTCTGTTTACCCATGAAAACGATGGAATATCCAAAATTTTAAATTTTTACTAAAACAGGATCAGAGTGGAAATGTCTTAATGGTGACAGTTGTTCTGGTGACAGTTGTCTTAGAGACAATTTTACCCATTTTAGAGATGTTTCCTCTTACTTCCTATTTTGTATATAGGACAAGAAGTGAAGTCTATTCTCTTCAAAGGGATACAGAGGGCAAAAAAAGGCAAAACCAAAATTACCACAGGTTTTAACCATTCTCTACTTGACCCAAAACAAAAAAAAATGCTTTGGCTTTTTATATACTTTAATTAAAAGGAGAAAGATAAAGAGAAAGCTTTGTTAAAGTAGAACTATAGGTAAAACTTTTTTTTTCATTTTGGATAGAGCAAGGGAAGGTTATAAGCCCTGTCAGTTTTTTTTCACTATCTGATTCCCACTGTGGAGATTTCCCTTCACTTCCTGTCCCATAGCCAGCAGGAAGTGAGAGGAAATCCCTGGAAATTAAGGGAATTCCTTGGGGACCCCCCGGTTACCAGAACTAGTGTCCCCATTGGAAGATTTCCTCTCTATTACTTTTCTGGGGACAACCCAAAATCTGCCCTCATGATCCATATTGATCACCTAGCTTGGAATGTACCCTAATACGCCATGATCTGGATAAGATCCAAGGCCAGCTGACTACATGGAGGATACCACTACCTCTCACAGCACCCTGCTTACTGAGCTATAGGAATGTGTAAGAGTGCTGCAAAACTGGGTGGATGATGCTGAGGACAGTCAACGCTGGAACAATATGCGGGTGGTGGATCTTCCGGAGGGGGCGGATGGTAACAGGATGGCCATATTTGATGAGCAGTTTTCAAACAGTTGCTGCACCCGTAAGTTTTGTTACCGACCTATGTGGTAGAACGAGCCTATCGAGTTCCCACAGGCTCATGCCCTCCAGGTGCTTCCCCCAGTGCATTCCTATTGTGCTTTTTAAACTACCAAGATATGATCCTGGAGGATGCCCGAACACACCCTGAATTGCAGTATGAGAATGCCAAAGTCATGTTCTTCCCAGATTTTTTGGTTGAGACCCAAAGAAAACATTGTTCCTTCATGGAAACACATGCGAGAGAAAGGCCTTCAGTGCAGCTTGCTGTACCCTAACAAACTGCAGGTCCAACATAAGGGAGCTGTGAAGTTCTTTGAATCCCCTCCGGAGGCTAGTGAATGGCTTGATATAGTTCAGTAGGAATCCTATTTGGGATGCAGCTACTTCTTGGTGTCTTGCTATCATCAATTCTTTGTCAACCTGCTGGATGATGGCTTCCGTTACCTCATTGACGTTGTTTTAATGTTCCCATAGTTGGGCTACAGTTTACACAGTTCACTTTTTTGCCTTGGTGCAAATGCACTCCTCCTGAACTTACCTGTACATTATATCCTTGTCTTCGTTTTATCCTGAAAGGGAAGTTGCTCCCAGATTATATGTACCTCTTATCTAAAGAGTTCACAAGGAGAAGCTCTTTATGTCAACACAGTTGGACGTCTGCACAGTGGAGGTGCTCTCCTTCCACTGCAAATTTTGGGAAAATGCTGTATACTAGAATGTTTTTTCTTTATTCTCTAGTATAACAGCAGGGATGGGGTTTAATTTGATCATAGGGACTCTCCCCTTGTTCATTCTGACCTCTGCAGGACTTTATTTCAGCAATCCCTCCAAGTGTCCTTAGACTCCTACCTTCATTATTTCATATCCTGAGGTTTAATTGTCTAATTTTTGAATATGGCTAAGTATGTAAAAATTGTATCATGGAATGTTAGATGCCTTAATGATAAGTTTAAAAGGGCTGCAGTGCTTCAATTTCTAAAGCCACTCAAGCCACATGTTGTCCTCTTTCACTGCCAATCCATTAGTGTATTCTGGAAGAGTGTTACATCACGGACGTTCTTACTACCCCTGTCCCTTCGTCTGTCTCTGTATGCCTCCTTGACCTAGTGGACGAGGTGGTTCCAACTAATGCTCATGGAACCCTACTCAACATCTTATTGTTCTATGCTCACAAGGCTATCATACTGCACTGGGAGAAACCCACTGCCCTGACGGTTTCCTCCCGGAAAGGTCTAGTTAATGCGATGATCCCATATTAGAGAGCCACTTACCTTTCTAGGGGTTGTGTAAAGAAGTTTAACAAAGTCTGGCAAGCGTGGCTTTCCTCGTCTTGCATGATAGGGTAGGCCACATTGCTTATTATACTGAGGTCTCTTACAAGTCCTTACTACCAGTTAGCCATACAAGTATTCCTCACGTTCTTTTATAGTGAAGTTTGTGATAGCAAGAATATGGAATTTGACCTATTTTATTTGCTCCTGTGTTACCATTAGAAGACGGTTGCAGGATGTTACACTCTTGGAGTGTTTTCGCTGGATAATAATAATAATTGGATTGGAGGGGGGGAATATTGGCTTCTTAGTTATGCTAATCATCCTCTGTTGATTTACTGTTTTCTTTGTAATTTTCAGGGCAAGGCCTATACCATGTTTGGTGCTCTGTGATGGGCAATTTTAAGTTTATGTACCTGTATTTGTGCAAAACCTAAATTAAAATAAATTTACATAAATAACTTAAAATCAAAATATATAAAAAAATATATATATATACAGTATATATATATATATATATATATATATATATATACTGTATATATATAGTTATGCTCCCTTTAAATGCACTAGTATTGATTGATTATACAAGGATTCTAATAGTTTGCAAAACAATTTGTCAGTGTGTATTATGAGATTGATGAAAACAAATTGTTTAATTCATAGTTTGTGTATTTTTCTGTATTAATGATACTACATCATTTCTAAGTAAAATGTCCTTTATTTGAATAGTTCTGTACAATACTATATTAATTGTATTATGTGTTCTGTTCTCTAATATATAATGTTGTTAGAGCAGCTGCAGTGGGATAGCATACATTTGTCTCAAAGGATTTCTAAAATACAGTATAATAGTATTCCAGCCATGTAAATTTCTGTTTTAGAAAGGCCAGATTGAGCTGGGACTTTTGTATTGTTTAAAAACAATAGTTATTCATGGAAGGTGTTGGTATTTTTAGTAGACCTATGGTCTCACTGCACTTTTTTTTTTTCCAGCACGAGTGTGTCCCTGTGCACAAAGCCAGCTCCATAAAGACATGGTATGATGGATTTGGTAAGGAGGAACTCAAATGACCTGCACAGTACTCTGACCTCAGTTCTACTGAACTGGCTGAATGGTCACAAATTCCCACAGACACCCTCCAAAACCTTATAGAAAGCTCTCCCAGAAAAGAGTAGCTGTTAGGGACAGACAGAATGAATTACAGCCAGAATGAATGGCACCACGTTGCACCAACACATCTGATGTGCGTAGTATATGATAATATAATAATGATGATATTGAGTATTAATGTAATAGTTTTCATATACTCACAATTTCTATGGGCTCTGCTTACCTGCAGGTCTGAGCTGCTATTGAATGGGGACATGGCCATGCCCCAACAGTTAGGCAGTGCGCTCAGGCAGAGCCACAGGATGGGGACATGACCTTGCCTAACAATTAGGAAGTGTGTAAAATAATGTAGGGAGCCAGGAACTCTAAGCATCTATGTTAAATCCATGTTAATCGTAGCTATGATTAAGGACACTGGTAAAAACATGTAAACTATTTTTAATTGAGATTAGTGAACTGGTTGCTTACCAATGTGAACTCATAAAGGGCTACACAGGGTGCCAACATACCTCCCCCATGGCAGACACGAGGGGCAAAATAGCGAACACACAATCTAAGTGCACTGCCCTTGCAACTGAAAAAAATTTACCAAAATGATCACCATATACAGTCAGGTCCATAAATTTTGGGACATCGATACAATTCTAACATTTTTGGCTCTATACACCACCACAATGGATTTGAAATGAAACGAACAAGATGTACTTTAACTGCAGACTGTCATCTTTAATTTGAGGGTATTTACATCCAAATCAGGTGAACGGTGTAGGAACAACAGTTTGCATATGTGCCTCCCACTTGTTAAGGGACCAAAAGTAATGGGACAATTGGCTTCTCAGCTGTTCCATGGTCAGGTGTGTGTTATTCCCTCATTATCCCAATTACAATGAGCAGATAAAAGGTCCAGAGTTCATTTCAAGTGTGCTATTTGCATTTGGAATCTGTTGCTGTCAACTCTCAAGATGAGATCCAAAGAGCTGTCACTATCAGTGAAGCAAGCCATCATTAGGCTGAAAAAACAAAACAAACCCATCAGAGAGATAGCAAAAACATTAGGCGTGGCCAAAACAACTCTTTGGAACATTCTTAAAAAGAAGGAACGCACCGGTGAGCTCAGCAACACCAAAAGACCCGGAAGACCATGGAAAACAACTGTGGTGGATGAGCGAAGAATTCTTTCCCTGGTGAAGAAAACACCCTTCACAACAGTTGGCCAGATCAAGAACACTCTCCAGGAGGTAGGTGTATGTGTGTCAAAGTCAACAATCAAGAGAAGACTTCTCCAAAGTGAATACAGAGGGTTCACCACAAGATGTAAACCATTGGTGAGCCTCAAAAACAGGAAGGCCAGATTAGAGTTTGCCAAACGACATCTAAAAAAACCTTCACAGTTCTGGAACAACATCCTATGGACAGATGAGACCGAGATCAACTTGTACCAGAGTGATGGGAAGAGAAGAGTATGGAGAAGGAAAGGAACTGTTCATGATCCTAAGCATACCACCTCATCAGTGAAGCATGGTGGTGGTAGTGTCATGGCGTGGGCATGTATGGATGTCAATGGAACTGGTTCTCTTGTATTTATTGATGATGTGACTGCTGACAAAAGCAGCAGGAAGAATTCTGAAGTGTTTCGGGAATATTATCTGCTCATATTCAGCCAAATGCTTCACAACTCATTGGACGCCGCTTCACAGTGCAGATGGACAATGACCCAAAGCAGACTGCAAAAGCAACCAAAGAAGTGGAATGTTCTGCAATGGCCAAGTCCATCACCTGACCTGAATCCCATTGAGCATGCATTTCACTTGCTGAAGACAAAACTGAAGGGAAAATGCCCCAAGAACAAGCAGGAACTGAAGACAGTTGCAGTAGAGGCCTGGCAGAGCATCACCAGGGATGAAACCCAGCGTCTGGTGATGTCTATGCGTTCCACACTTCAGGCTGTCATTGACTGCAAAGGATTTGCAACCAAGTATTAAAAAGTGAAAGTTTGATTTATGATTAATATTCTGTCCCATTACTTTTGGTCCCTTAACAAGTGGGAGGCACATATGCAAACTGTTGTAATTCCTACACCGTTCACCTGATTTGGATGTAAATACCCTAAAATTAAACCGGACAGTCTGCAGTTAAAGCACATCTTGTTTGTTTCATTTCAAATCCATTGTGGTGGTGTATAGAGCCAAAAATGTTTGAATTGTGTCGATGTCCCAATATTTATGGACCTGACTGTATTGAAAAAAAAAGGGAAAAGGAACCTGTATACTAACGAATACAGTAGTAAGTAAATCAGGATGGAAATGGAGATAGTGTACATGAACACTATCCAGGACTTCAATAATAAAGATTACTCACTGGGCAGATTGATAGTAGAGGGAGTAGTGGCTCCCATTCCTGTCCATTAACTCCAATGATGAAGGAGCAGGGGCAAGGCTGTGTCCGGCTGAGTGTGTCAATGGATGCAGCAGCGAGACTCGGGAGCAAGACCATAAGAGTGCCCCCATGAGAATCAGCTTCCTATTGGGGGCACCAATAAGAGTGGAGGAGCCAGGAGTGCAGGCAGGGGACCTGAGAAGAGGAGGATTGGGCTCGTTCTGTGCAATTCTATTGAGCAGAGCAGGTAAGTATGAAAAATATATATATTTTTTAATTTCCTTTACAATCACTTTAAGGTTTTTTAATATAAAGCTTTCAGTATTTTCATACTGGCATGCATCTATATACGTATGGTAATGTTATATGCTGGTTGAAGTAGTTGAACTGCTCCCAATTACTTTGATTAGATTACTGGTTAATTTCCCAGGAAGGAAGCCCCCTCTGCTCACATAGCCCTGTCCTGGGTGGAGGTACTGTCAACATAATTTTCACTCTTCTACTTAGCAAAGGTTCTGGTTCTCTTATTTACCTGCAGGTTTAGATCAATATCCTATTTGGGGAGGGTTATTTCTCATAACCTTCCCCAAAAGAGGGCTACACAAGTTTATGTGGACTGTCATAAGGGGCTCACCTAAAATGTAGTTTTCCTCTTTTAATTAAGCTATGGCGGCCATTTTGGCTACTATAATAGGGATATTTTTATTTTAATGTTAAGCAATGTTTTATTGGAAATGAATAAAATGTGTTGGTACTGTAAATCTACAATACAATGGTAAATTTTAACAGTAGTATGGACACTGCACATCTCAATCAGGCATACGTTTTGCAATTAAATAATGGATATACTGCACAAATATAGCCATAATAGCTGAATCAAGCAGGTAAGTGCTCATCTAAGGTTCACACAAGAAGGGACACTCCTTAACTAATGAACAGCCTGTCTATAACCAGGTTGAGTGGATTCAAGCCTGGGATGTCCAACCATGGGCCCCAAGGTTTTCAAATGAAAGGGGGCATCCCTTATGCTGATAAATGTACTTCTCCAACCTGAGAGTTTCACCACATTGTATCCACTTCTTATGGGAAAGGAGCTCAGAGGACTTCCAATGCCGTAGTAGAACTCTATGGGCTTAAAAAAGGGCTCCAGACAATGCTTAAGAGCTGGTAATTGAAAATCATCAAGAATGCCCAAAATACACGGTTTAGGGTCAAGTGGAACAGAAATCTGAAACACAGAATTCAGAGTGTTCATTACTCCTACCCAGTAGATATGTAATTTGGGACATTGCCAAATTAAACAGATCAAGTCTCCATGGTCCCTGGAACATCTTCTACAAGTGGAGGTATCTAAGATGCCCATTTTGTATAGCCTGGCGTGGGTAAAATGAGCTCTCAAGATAATATACAATTGCATAAATCTTTGTGCCACATTAAGGGGGTATTGGTGTACCGCTTGAAGAGCTTCCTCTCACTGATCCTCCACAAAAAGGCCCAGATGTGCTTCCCATCTCCCTCTTGTAGTTAAGTGAAATGACTTTAAAAATTCCCCTTGTAACTTGGTATAGCAATGGAAGATAAACCCTTAGTGGAGGTTGTAGTAGCCATCATATTAAACATTGGAACTGGGGATTGATGCCACACCACTGATGGGTCTGGACTGCTATCGTATTATATTATAGAAATAAAGGTTTTTTGTATTTTTCTACAGATATTGTTGCAACACCTTAAACTTTAAAAAAATAAATTCCTGTATATTAATATTCATGCTTGAAAGCAAGGTATCCCACAATTCATTACATTAATTTATATTTTTATAAAGCACTAGGCAATCATAGGGTGGAAAACTTAACTTCCTTCTTCCAGTAATAAAGACTTGAGATTCCAATCCAAGAAAAAAATTGGCTAAAGATAGAATTCATTAAACAATTGAGCATAGATCAATGTTAAAGAGTGTGTTTGATTTTAGAAATTGTGTTATTCATAATTATTGGACATCAAAGAATGTACACAATTAAATAAACCACCATTGTACTGTATATGCATGTCTTTCTTTGATTCATGATTCTTTCTTGAATGTTTACATTTTTTAAAAATAGGTTATGTAAAAGAAACTGTGATTAAATTTGACAGCCATTTTAAATTAAAGGAAACTTGACATTATATCCCAGCATGATGTATTTATACCTATTTCTGATATCATCAAACAGAAATTCATGTCATTCCCTCCTCATCGCCCCTGAAACTTTTTTTATAGTCCATCACTATAAACATAATTAAAATCACTCTTCTGAAAATCCGAGGTATTATTTAAATCTACTGGTCCTTTAAATAAATAAATAAATACATTTAAATACATTTAAATAAATAATAATAAATACATTTATACATAAATAAAATATGTCACAGCTCACTGATAATAGCAAAAATATTTAGCAACATCTTTGCTATCAAAACAAATTACTGTAAAGAATGTACAACAGTCAGGATTAATGAACATAATCATATTTGTATGCAATTGAAATAAAAAACTGATTACCAAGAGAATGAGACCAACTGTTCCCCCACTCAATGCAGTAATATGAGCCAGTCATATTAGTTCCATGTGCAGAAATAGTAAGATGTTTGTCTTATTTGTTAAAGAAGAGCTCTGACAAAAGAGCAGGTCAAGGTGACATGTAAGCCATAGTCATAACATTCACAGAATTTGCTTCAAACCTGAACTCTTGTCAACCTTTTCAGATAGTAAAGGTTAAATGCTTGTTTAGTCTAGCGGAGATGTAATGTAGCGGAATGCTTCATTCTTTACTCCTCTGACAGTCGGTATTCTTCATTTCTGGGATGTAGGCATGCATTGATGTCCTTCATGTACAATACTGGACCACTATTCCTGCCTTGTTTGTAATTATGTCGGCAATGGAGGGTGCACAGCTGGTGAAGAGCAGCAGTATCATGGAACCAGTCGTTCGTATCAGTTTTATTCCTCTATTTTACACTCCTCTAGACCAAACAAGGATTTAATCTTTACTATCCAGTAGGGGGACAGAAGGCACAAAATGCACATTGGCTAAGTGATTAGCACTTCTGCCTAGCAGCACTAGAGTTGTCAGTTCAAATCTCAACCATGGCACTACTAGCATGGAGTTTGCATGTTCTGCCTGTGTGGGTTTCTCCAGTTTTCTTCCACACTCCAAAGACATGCTGGTGGATAAATTGGCCTGGTATGTGTATGTACAGTACCTGTTTTAAGGTGGAACATGTAACATGTTCCCATAGCTGCCCCCCACTCCCTCTCCCTCTGACAAATAGTACGGGAAGACATTTCCCCATACTATCTGCCAGATTTGAAACCAGCGCGGTCATGCGGGGCTCTGCCCACACAGCTGCATCACTCTGTGAATGAGTGCCTACAAGTCCTAGCAGCCTTAGCGGCTGACTAAATACTTTTCTGCCCCACTGTATGTGAGTTAGGGACCTTAGACTGTAAGCTCCTTGAGGGGTAGGGACTGATTTGAATGTACAATATATATGTAAAGTGCTGCATAAATTGATGGTGCTATATGAGTACCAATCATAATTATTTAGTGGCTGACTAGAGTTTAGCTTAAAATTGCATATCCTGACAAAATTGGAGTATACCTGTCTGGCGGGGGTTAATGAGGAGAAACTGTCACTCTGCCATGTATTCCTTTCTTTAACAGTGAAAAGCTAACATTTAATCCCAATACTAATGGAAATCACACTTTGTTAAATACCAACTAGAAATAAATGCAGTTTTTACCATATAGGGATGATTTAACAGCATAGCTTACATTGCAGACTAACAAGCTCAACAAATAGTGAAAAGAGCTGCCCAGTGAAAAGTATCCATGATGACCAATGAGCTTTCATTTAGCTTAGAGAGAAAATATTATGATTTTCATCAATTTTTTGCAAAGCATACAGACCTTTATAATACAAAAGCTCAGCACTGTCTGCATGGTTGTTGGCACCCTGTGTATAACTGACAAAATCAGGTTGGTCCTGTTCCTGCTAGGAGAGAGGGAATGAGTGTGTCCTTCCATTGATTAATTCAGCCATGCTTGTAGTCTAATCTATTATGCTATTCAGGCCCATTTTAATACAACAGTTGCCATAAAACTAGTGCTCATGCCTGGAGGTCATCACTTGCTAGCTGTAACATTTACTTGATACAAATGTGAAAAAAATGGAAATGTTTTAGAAATTTAGACCTGAACATACTTAAAAAAAAATTATGCATTACACCTTTCCTTAAGCTAAACCATGATGGATATTGATTTAATGTACTTTGTACATTGTGCTTTGCATCATATATTACTTTATTGAACAATCCTATAAGTGTGTTTCTCGGCCTCAGAAAATAAAATTTTCCTATTCATATTGTGATTGGTCTTTTATGTGTTTTAAACACATTTCAAACACGTGTCTCCTTGTAATATATACCAAACTGTCATTTTACTGTAATCTGGCGATATGTAAGTTTTATATTTGCTTCCATTCCACTATGTATTAAGAAATACAACTGAGAAGCCACCAGAGAATAAACTGTGAACATAAACATATTCTATTATTGATTTCAACTGGCTCTACAAAGTATTTAGCATACATTGAAATTCTATGGTTACCTCCCCAGATGTAATGAATAAAGTCCACCAACCCTAAAGAACACGGTGATTCATGTAAAGCAGTATTTATAGTTCCTACATATCAAATCATATATAGCAGTTTGGGATGTCAGCTAAGAAAAAATGCAGTCCAGTGTGTTCTTTTGGTCCAAGCTCCATCCACTCTTTATACCACGTACAGCCTCACCGACACACTCTAAAAATTCATAGGTAGGCTGCATAGAATTTTAATACATGAGACTGCAGTCCTACCCAGGGGCGGACTGACGACTCATGGGGCCCCTGGGCAATAGGGGATCATGGGGTCCCTGTGTCCTTGCCCAAACTCAAAAAAGCCTATAAAAAGTACCAGGGGCATCTCATGGGGCACCCTACTGACCCCAGGCCCTCAGGCAGTGCCCGAGTTTCCAAATGGTCAGTCCGCCCCTGGTCCTACCCATAAGCAGTGTGAATCTCGTACTGTGGTTCCCTCTCACACAGCTACCCCCTCATCTCCCCTCTCCCTCGACATAACCCGCAGGGACTTCGTCGCTGCTCAAACTCCCTCCAACCCCGTTCCCCCTCACTCAGCTACCCCCTCATCACCCCTCTCCTACGGCCCCACCACTGCTCTGACCTCCACCCCACCCTACATTCCTCATACTGAAGCCCCCCCAACACTCCGCACCTTTGACCTTACTACCATCGAGGAAGTCTCCAAGATCCTCTCTGATGCCCGCCTCACCACCTGCCCCCTCGACCCTATCCTCTCACAACTCCTACGACCTCCCTCCCCCTCCATCCTATGCTCCCTCACCCACATCTTTAATCTCTCCCTCTCCTCCAGCACTTTCCCCTCCCCTCTGAAACATGCACACATCACCCCCATACTTAAAAAGCCCTCCCTGGACCCCAATGACCCGAACAACCTCAGACCCATCTCCCTGCTCCCATTTACATCCAAACTCCTCGAGCGCCTAGTCTACACCCGCCTAAGCTCTCACCTCAGCGACAACAACCTCCTCGATCCCCTACAGTCCGGCTTCCGTCCCCTACATTCCACCGAAACTGCCTTACTCAAACTCTCCAACGACCTGCTAACCACCAAAGCTAATGGCCACTATTCAGTGCTCCTACTCCTTGACCTCTCTGCGGCCTTCGACACAGTCGACCACCCCCTCCTCCTCAAAAAACTACACTCCCTTGGCCTCAGAGATTCTGCTCTCTCCTGGCTCTCATCCTACCTGTCACAACGCTCTTTCAGCGTTACCTATAATGCTACCACCTCCCCCTCACTTCCCCTCTCTATTGGGGTCCCTCAAGGCTCCGTCCTTGGGCCCCTTCTCTTCTCCATCTACACCTCCTCCCTTGGCCAACTCATACACTCTCACGGCTTCAACTACCACCTCTATGCCGACGACACACAAATCTATCTCTCAACCCCCCACCTCACCCCCTCAGTCTCCGCCCGAATCACACACCTACTGAGCGACATATCAGACTGGATGTCGCTCCACTTCCTTAAACTGAACCTCTCCAAAACTGAGTTTCTTGTCTTCCCCCCAGCCCGGACACCACCCCCCATTGACTTCTCCATCACATCCAACAACGCCACCATCAAACCCACCCCGCAGGCTAGAGTACTTGGTGTCATTCTGGACACCAACCTATCCTTCCAGCCCCAAGTCCAATCTTTAACAAGCTCGTGCAGACTCCACCTCCGCAACATCGCCAAAATACGCACGTTCCTAACCCCAGAAACCACTAAACAGCTCATCCACTCCCTCATCATATCAAGACTCGATTACTGCAACTCCCTCCTTACTGGCCTGCCTCGCCGCTGGCTATCCCTGCTTCAGTCGATCCTGAATACGGCTGCCAGACTCATTCACCTTTCCAACCACTCCGTTTCCACCACCCCCCCCCCCCTCTGCCAATCTCTCCACTGGCTTCCGATTGTGCAACGGATCAAATTCAAAATCCTAACACTGACGTACAAAGTCATCCACCACACTGCCCCGAACTACATCACTGACCTAATATCCAAGTACCGCCCAGCACGCACACTCCGCTCCTCACAAGACCTCCTTCTCTCTAGTTCCCTGGTCTCCTCCTCCCATGCCCACCTCCCAGGATTTCTCCAGGGTGTCACCCCTCCTCTGGAACTCCCTGCCCCAACCCATCAGATTATCACCTACTCTCCTCTCCTTTAGGCGTACCCTTTAAAGCCACCTCTTCAGGGAAGCCTACCCCACCACCTGCTAACTTGCCGACCTCCTCCACTCTTCCTACCACCCCATTCCCAACAGCTTTCTCCTGCTGTGCCACCATCCCCTCCCTCCTAGATTGTAAGCTTGAAAGGGCAGGGCCCTCGATCCCCTCATGTTTTGCATTGTATTGTTATTGTTCTGTCACATGTTCTGTCCCCCTTTGTAATGTACAGCGCTGAGCGAACTATTGGCGCTTTATAAATACTGTATAATAATAATAATATTAAACATTTGTGTTTGGCCCCATGCAGTACACAATTTGGTACATTACCATTGGCGCATTGGCTGAAGGAAATCCTGTGCACAATAAGGACAAGCATTTACATAGTAAGGTTGAAAAAAGACATTGGTCCATCTAGTTCAACTTGAGTGTGTGTTACTACTGTTTTCCAAATCCCTGTACTGTACATTTTGTTTGCTAATAAACCTATCTAAAAGTTTTTTTAATTTATCCAAACTCCCTGCTGACACCACCAGCTATGGAAGGGTGTTCCGCATTCTCACTGCTCTAACAGTAAAGAACCCTTATGCAATTTAAGATTGAACCATTTCTCATCCAACTTCATTGTGTGGCCACGTGTCTTTTTTAAAGACAAGATTAAACAGTTTCCTCCCAATGTCAGAGTTACCTTTCAAGGATTTGTATATAACTATCATATCCCCTCTTAAGTGCCTCTTCTCTATAGAAAATAAGGTTAATATTTGTCGTAGTTCCTTATAAATGAGGTAATTCATCCTCCATATTAGCTTTGTTGCCCTTTTCTGGACTTGTTCAACTTCAAGCACATCCTTCCTGAAGGCTGGTGACCTGAACTGAGTAGCATACTCAAGAGTTTTAACTCTTGAGTAAATACCCTTTTTAATGCATGCTAGTAGTCTGCTGGTCTTGTCATCCACTAGGATCTTCAGATTCCATTCTTGATTCCTACAGTGGTTCTCCCCCTAGTCACTAAGTTGCATTAAATTTTCCAGATCCCAAGTGCATTACGTTTCCTACATTGAATCTCAGCTGCCACATAACTGCTCACCCTCTCATCGTGATGTGAAGTTTTTACCCTGCTTAATTTTGTATCATCAGCAAACACTGGGATTGTACTATTTTTTCCAACCTCTATATCATTTATGAACAAGTTAGACAGAATTGGTCCCAGGACAGAGACGTATGGCACATCACTCTCAACTCCAGACTATTCAGAGAATATGCTACCAATTCCTACTCTCTAGACCCGATCCTGTAACTGGTTTTCTATCCAGGCACATAACATGTCATCATGTCTAAAATACCTTAATACGTAGATTAATTGTTTGTGGGGTACTGTCTCAAATGCCTTAGCAAAATCTAGATACACTACGTCCACAGCCTTTCTCTTTTCAAATTAAAACATAACTCCCCATAGAATGTTAAATGGTCGGTCTTGCAAGAATGGTTCTACATAAATCCATGTTAGTTACTACTAGTGATATTATTAATGTCAGCAAATCCTTGGATATGGTCCCTTATCATTCCTTCCAATAGTTTACATACTATTGATGTTAGGCTGGCTGGTCTGTAATTACCAGGTATTTATCTCAGATCTTTTTTAAATATTGGTACAACATTTGCTTTTCACCTGGCACCATTCCAGTCAGTACGTTGCCCTTAAAAACTAGGAATAATAGTCGGCCTATGACATGGATAAGTTCTTTCAACCTCATGGGTGTATTCCATCTGACCCTGGTCATTTATTCACATTACATTTTTTTCTAGTCTTTTTTTAACACTGGTCTCTGTCAGCTACAAGGGTACATTTAATATACTGTTATTAGCATTACTGATTTGTTATTATACCCGTCCTTTTCATTCATATAAACTGAGGAGAAAAATGATTTTAACACAGTTGCTTTCTCCCTGTCACTTCTGACCAACTTCTCCTGATCATCTTTTATGGGGCCAATATATTTTAACCTCACCTTTTTACTAATTATGTATTTGAAAAAACTTGGGGGATTTTTTTTACTCTCCTCAGCAATGTGTCTTTTATAATCTATTTTAACTGCCCTGATCAAACGTTTGCATTTCTTATTGCTCTCTTTGTAATTTTGGAATGCAGATAGTGAGCAATGGGCTTTATATTTATTACAGGACTGTCTTTTTTTCTCATTATTGTGCTTTGTAGATGCACTGGGTAACAGACGGGGAGAGATGTTTGTGTTGGACAACAAAATAGGCCAGATGTTTCAAATGATTACAAACTGTGAACTCAAAATTAGAAGGTTGAGTGCAACTGAGAGTTTTTATTCCCCTGAAATTTTGACAAAATTCTGAAAATTTAGTTGATCTGTTGTATTTGGTAAAATTCTTAGTAACCAATTGGAAAAATAAAATTAAGTGGATCTAATCTTAAGAACAAACATGTATACAGTATACTGCAGCGTACTAGTTCTTAGATGTTTGGCTGCATTGGTTTTCTTTCTTTCATATTTTTATCTTCGGATGACCCTGTCAGTAACTCATGCCCTGTCCAAAAGCACATTGTCACCCTAGTGCAGGATGTGTGGCAGGACTACAGAACACTTCCCCCTTTTCTAATCGCCATAACGAAGTGGTGAGGTGCTCAGTAATCCAAGAAGAAAGCTGTCAATAATAATAACTAATAACAGTCAGCAGAGACAGAATGCACAGGACATTGCAAGTTCAATGGATTTCTGTCACAATAAACTGAAATGTAGATATTACAAATTGTTTTCAATGGTGGCTCATGGTGGCTTTTGGTAAGAGTGAAATTGGCTTTAAGTAGCTTCTGATGATCACAGACCCTCCTTTCAATTATCCTAGACCTGTTCCTATGCCAAAAAACAACTCCTTATGAATCCAATTAGTTTCCTTTTTTTTCAAAGGAAAAAGTATAAATAAAACTTAAAGTAAAAAATACAAATGTAAAGAATGTTAAATGAATTACACATAATTACCCCAAATACAACTAAAGAAAAAAAAGTCACCATCTAGATATAGCAGAAAAAGGGTAGATTATTTTTTTTTCAATAAAATTTTGCCTAAAGGACCATTTATATCGGCTTTCCAATCAGGTCCACCTATCTGTTTTTCAGGCAGACCTGATGGGAGGCTCCATGTGGGTCTATGGGCAGGCTGATGTAAACGGACCTGTGTCCATATATACCCACCTACACCTGGTCCATTAAAGTTGTTGTAAACCCTTACAAATACCCAGTGAAGTGATTCGCATCAGGTGACACACAGAGATTAAACAAATCCTTTTGCATTAGTTGTACCTATTTTTTCTGCAGTCCTTTATCCTCATAAACATGGCAGAGCTAGAGCAAACAGCTCCATGAAATCTGATAGCTGATTGGAGGGATGTGACACCTCCCTCATCACAAGCACAGGGAAATATGGATCTGAGGGTATGAATCACCTGCTGTGTGCTGGGAGGGGGTGGGCTGTCTTACAGAAGGCTGAGGAGTCAGCTTAAAGTATAACTAAAAGTTAAACCTTTTTTTTTTTCGTTTTGGATAGAGTGGAGAGGGATTAGTACCCCTATCAGATTTTTATTGCTGTCTATATCCCAGTTAGGGAGATTCACAAGCAGCTTAACCGTTGCTGCTGACTTTTTAAAAAACAGACACTTACCTGTCCCATGATCCAGTGGTGTCCTCATCTCAGCCAATTTCACTGGCCGTCCTCTCTCCCTGGCACTGGAATCTTAAGTGTGGGCATCTGGCTGTGACAGCTTGCAGATTCACAGCCGGGTGCCTACTGCGCATGCACAAGTAGAGCTGCACCTTGTGAATGGTCCCATATTCTTCTAATACCTGTCAGGTGTCCCTGAAGACTACAGGGAGAGAGGATAACTATGGAAGTGGGAGTGGGTACATTTCAAAATCGGGTACCCATTCCCCCTCTCGCTCCCCAAAGGTTCCAATCGTTAAGAGGAAGTGGGGACGAGGCCTTAAAGTGGAACTTCCCCTTTTGGGTGGAGCTCCGCTTTAATTTGTAGGGATTTCCGCTTATCTCCTGTAGCTATGACACAGGAAGGGAAGAGAAATCTTCCTACTGGGACACAGGTGCCAAAAATAATTGACAGGATTAATTACTTTCCCTTACGCTATCCAAAATGAAAAAAAATGTTTTGCCTATAGTTCCACTTTAATCTATTAGGAGTGAGTCATGCAGATAGCAGAGAGAGGAAAGCTCAGAGAAGTAGCAGACCTGGTGCTTTGGATCCAGGTTAGTACACATTATAGTGGGATGTGCTTTGTTCATTTTTCATGTCTGAGGTTAACGACCACTTGGCCTGGAAAACAAAAAATGTAAATTACATTTTTGCAGACCTAAATGTGATGGATTGAAGGTAGCCTGATGTATATGGACACAGGTCAGTTTACATCAGACCGCCAATAAAGCCATTATGTGTCCGCCCATGTCCAGTGTAAATGTGAACACACACTGAATGGGCGCAGATGTTAAAACACTGACATCCACCCCATTCAGCTCTGATTAAGCAGGGGATCCTCTCACGGATCCCGTGAGGAGAGGAGCCAAGCAGCTCCCTGTGAAAGGAACCATAGCAACTCAATGACAAGAACTAAGTTTCCACTCCACTGTGAAATTCTGATGAGATCCTTCTGCTCAGCATTTATGAACCTTTTCAACATGGAGGAGCCCTTGAAATAATGTAAAGGTCTCAGGGAACCTCTGACAATAATTAATACGTCCACAACTGATGGTACAACGTACATTACCATGGTGGTCATTGAGAAGAATGCTCCTTACATTAGGTAATATGATCAGGGGTGTCAAGGACATGTTGGCCATGGTATAGCTGAGGCCTGTAGCCACACACAAATGCACAGGCGCCCGTACTATTGTGTGTGGGTGTGAGCTCATGCACTCACGGCAATGCGCATTGGCTAATTCTGGTGCCTATTGGCCTATATATAGGTGCAGCAGCTACACTAGTGAATTGCTGTCTGATCTGCAGCTGTCCCTGTTTTCCTGTGTCCATTCCTGTATTGATACCCTTGATTGACCTGGCTTATCCTGACCTCGCTTGAACGCTACCTGCACTGACCTCGGCTTGCTTCGTGGATTCTGTCTCTGCCTAAGATATCTGCCTGATTTGCCTCTCTGCTGCTGACATTGGCTTGTGACCTGACCCTTCTTCTGCCTGCCGGTTATGCTTACCTGCCCTCCTGTTACCGACCTGGCCCATCTGACCCTTCATCCAGCTTCGCCTGCTACCAACCTGCTCTGCTGTGTTAACTGCCTGCTGTCAGCCTGCCTGCTACCAGTCTGTTCTGCAGTAACGTCTGCCTACAGCCCGCTACTTCATTCCTGGCATCCACTCAGCAAGTTGTCAGCTATTCCTCTGCAAACTACTGGACTGATCAGGCACTCATACCCTGCCATGCTCTCATGGTTGCTGTTCCACTTTCAGTGGCCCCTGAGCCGGAGCTGTACGAGAGGCCTTCCTTTACACGTCAGGCTCCCTAATGAGGTACGTCCAATTGCCTTTCTGGGGGCTCAGGAAGGAATACTCCTCCCTCTCCCCAATGCAAATTAGACAATGCTTTATTGTTTTGTTTTTTTTTCCCTTCCTCTGGATCAACTGTAGGTATAACATAGTGTATATGGAAGTTTTCTACTATTTTGTTTTTTTTTTTACTATTGGTTTAACTAGATGGATTACATTGGTTGACACTGCTGCTTAAACTAGTAATCATTAGGAAGAATGCTCTTTACATTGGTGATCATTAGGAAGAATTCTCCATATAAAGGTGGGGTCAGTGGGAAGTATGCTGCTTACATGGGTGATCAGTGGGAAAAGGAGGACACACTGAAGGAGCTCTCCCTGAGAACCAGTTTTTCAAGCCTAGGGCTTGCCTGCTAGCTTGACCCAGGAACCATGCCTGATCCAGGGGGAGGACCAGGGAGGGATCCCCCTGGTGACACAGGGCCTAGGGAGGAGGAGGTGCAGGACCTGACTGTGTGTCCAGGCCCTGTGAGGATGTGGATGTCTTCAGACAGAAGATTATAGATCGATTCTTGGCTATTGGAAGAGCTGAGGAAAAAGTTAAAGTTTTGAAGGCTGATCATAAATCCTTCAAAGCCAAATACTTCAGGCCTGGAGTAAGAATCGATTGGCCATGAAGCAGATGGAGTCACCCCTGAGAGCAGACAGGTTTGCCTCCTCTGAAAACCCTTCCGAAGTCCCCGAGGATGGACAGAGGAGGAACAGACCAGCAAAGCCAGTACTGGTGGAGAATTCCCAGTACACCAAGATGACTGCTTCCAACATGAATTGTGTCACATGGAGTTCTAATGATCTGGTGTCATGCTGGAGCACATGCCGCTGTAGTTGATTGTAGCTAAATTGGAAGGCACAGATTCCTTAAGATTGTGGAGATATTCATTGTAGGTTTTTCACACTTGATGCAGTCTGGCACCTGTCACATGTGAGTGCATATATGGAGGTTTTTATGTTAAATAAAGCTTTATAAAGGGTAAACACTATGCAAAGTTTTTTTATTTATGAGGAATACTGCCAATGAAGGGTGTTTTTGGAGCGAGCCATTGGGATCCATTTTCATCAAGTTGATCTTCAGAGCCCAATATGGGACCAAAAGTACGGTTTGACTGAGCATTATACATGTGAGGTGACACTGCTGGAGGTGAGCAGACATCTGGTGGACATATTGTGCACATTTGTTTTGCGGTTGGAGTACCAGGTGTTCACAGACGGAAGAATATTATATTCAGAAGCAATTTTTTGGGGACTTTTATATGATCATCACTTAAAGTATTCACTATTTAATTATTTAATTAATTATTAATTTTTGATGTGTAGCGCTGCACAGTATTTTTACTTATTCAATAAATGTCCTCAATTCACACCCATGAGTGATCTTTCTTCCCGTCTTAGCTCATTGGATGTTCAATTTTCAAAAACTCTAAAAAGTATCCTCTTCATCTTCAATCCTCAAAAAAATGTGCAAAATCACACATAGTGTATTACCTTTTTACATGAAATCAACTCTAATAAATATAATAAATAACGTTCACACAAAGTGCTCAAAACTATGTCACAGATACCACCAAGTGTCAACCAGTGATATCTGCAATTCATACCCTTATGCTCTGGGTATGTCTTGTTCACCTTGTTTGCAAATCTTTTCAATCCGTGCACTCTTCCTCTTATATTCCTCTTCAACGGTAGCTGTGCTCTCCGAAAAATTATTGTATATAGTGTAATACTATTAACCAATAATTAGTGGCATATTGTGCTCCTTATCTTCCCAATAAGTGACCACCGGTATGGGAAATAATCAAGTGATCCACCACCTCTCAATCCCTGCACCTTACCAGACTTACATAAACAAGAAGCCTTGGACAAATAGATTTCTTCACGACCAACACCTTTCTTGTTACTCCCCGCCACAATATCGGTATATGGCTCAAAGCAAACATAGTGCAGTAAAATCAAAACTATTAGATTTATTCAATTAAAAAGTGATTACAAGCATGGTATGTACATCAGCGTTTGGTATATTGTCTCTATGGAACGGACCTCATCCAAGATGGCCTCCACATAGTTTCCGGTTGGCGTCTGACGTCACTGACGCGTTTCGTCATTACGACTTTATCAGAGGATGTGTCAGTCAGACGTGCGGCCTACCTATATACTGTCCCTCTGCCCTATCGCGAATGAAGGTTACCATCTTGTTTAAGGGATAATGCAATAAAATTATTACCACTGATCTTACACTCCTTCACTTTATTACATAAAATATATCAATACTAAACTATAGAATCAACAATGAGAGTCATAGAACGCCACCATCAAACCCACCCCGCAGGCTAGAGTACTTGGTGTCATTCTGGACTCCAACCTATCCTTCCAGCCCCAAGTCCAATCTTTAACAAACTCCACCTCTGCAACATCGCCAAAATACGCACGTTCCTAACCCCAGAAACCACTAAACAGCTCATCCACTCCCTCATCATATCACGACTCGACTACTGCAACTCCCTCCTCACTGGCCTGCCTCACCGCTGGCTATCCCCGCTTCAGTTGATCCTGAATACGGCTGCCAGACTCATTCACCTTTCCAACCGCTCCGTTTCCGCCACCCCCCCTCTGCCAATCCCTCCACTGGCTTCAGATTGCGCAACGGATCAAATTCTAAATCCTAACACTGACGTACAAAGCTGTCCACCATACTGCCTCATACTACATCACTGACTTAATATCCAAATACCGCCCAGCACGCACACTCCGCTCCTCACAAGACCTCCTTCTCTCTAGTTCCCTGGTCTCCTCCTCCCATGCCCGCCTCCAGGACTTCTCTAGGGTGTCACCCATCCTCTGGAACTCCCTGCCCCAACCCATCAGATTATCACTTACTCTCCTCTCCTTTAGGCGCACCCTGAAAACCCATTTCTTCAGGGAAGCCTACTCCACCCCCTGCTAACTTGCCGACCTCCTCCACTCTTCCTACCACTCCATCCCCCACAGCTATCTCCTCCTGTGCCACCATCCCCTCCCTTCTAGATTGTAAGCTCGAAAGAGCAGGGCCCTCAATCCCCTCATGTTTTGCATTGTATTGTATTGTTATTGTTCTGTCACATGTTCTGTCCCCCTTTGTAATGTACAGCGCTGAGCGAACTATCGGCGCTTTATAAATACCGGTACTGTATAATAATAATAATAATCTTACACTCCTTCACTTTATTACATGAAATGTTGGGAGCGCTCAACTCTCTCTTCTGACATCTGGTGGTAAATATAATACCACACATTAAAAAAATCAATGAATATACAATCATAAATAAAACATAAATTAATGAAATAAAATATATGAATCCCCCCTTTTTAAAAAATCGAATATCCCCATTCCCAGTACCAGACTATTATGTATTAAATCCCCAATTTCCTGTTTTATAGTATATTGGAACCCATAAATTCTACACACAGTATTGAAGAGAAAACCTTGGGGAAAAGGAGGTGTCTACGCACAACTATGTTAATCCATATTAAGGATAAGGACCCAATATGTACTAATTAATCTGACTGGAAATGGAATTCTAGAACATACCTATGGAATGCCACCCAGTTTACAGTATCCACTACCCTCAGATATTAGAAATGAAGCAATTCAAATCTAAATCTACATTTAATCCTTTGGGTTTCAAAGTGTCAATCTCATATATCCAGAAAGTTTCATTTTTGGAAATTTCCCTATTTTTTGTTAGTTCTCCTCCAGTGGTTCTCAATCTTATCTATCCCACAAAACTTTAGCAGAGAATGATCACAGTTATGAACGTCTCTAAAATGCTTAGATAAATTATGATCTTTTTTCCCTTTTCTTAATATTCCTCACATGCTCTCCTAATCTAATATACAATTGTCGTGTAGTTTGACTCACGTACTGAAATTTACATGAGCATTCCAATAAATAGATAACGCGAGGGGTAGTGCATGTTATACATTTCTTGATAATATATTCCTTACATGTTGTTTGAGATCTAAAACTTTTTATCTTTCTTGTTTTAATTCCCATTGTTCTGCAGATGTTACATTTCTTACATGAAAAAAAAACCTTTCAATCGAATATCCTATTAATTTTTTTAGGTGGTGAAACAATACTCTTTCCTAATTTATTCTGTAAATTAGATGCTTTCCAATATATAAATGAGGGTTTCATAGGAAGTAGAGAGCCAAGAATTCTATCTCTTTTTATAACAGGCCAGTGTCTTTTAATGATTGCCTCCATATCCTTAAATTGACAACTGTAATTGGAGATAAATGCATAATCTAATTTCTCTTTTTCATTTTGTTTATTTTTCACTTCAACATTTACTCTTCTCCCTCCTATATACTTCTTACTCACTAAAACCGAACCTTCTCCAATTTGTCAGGGTCATAACTAGAGATGAGCGAATCGAACTAGGCGAAGTGGAATTCGTTTCGAAAATTAGCAGACTT
>CATNWA010001520.1:0-30427 GCA_951230385.1 Staurois parvus
CGCCAAAAAGTGCGGCAATCGATCGGCCGTTTTTTGTGATTTTTGACCTTTTTAGATTTTCGGTCCAGCTGAAAATAATCGGCCAAAATTGTCGTTCTGCCGATTTATTTTTTTTTTTTTTTTTTTTTTTGTGGCAAGATGACAAATTTGCTGATCTTTTTCCGATTTATATAAAAATGTGCATGAGCAGTGACATGAAAAAAAAATAGAATATGAAGAAGAAGAAAAAAAGAGTTTCAGTCCCAATTATTATATTTGACATTTAAAAGTATAGCAACATTGTATCGTATTTTATCCAAAAAGAAACATCTGTATCCGAAATGGATATAAATAGATACAATGTTGCAACTTTTTTTTCTTCTTCGTATGCTATTTCTTCTTCGTCATATTCTATTTATTTTATATTCGTATTCTATTTCTTCCTCTTCGTATTCTATTTCTGCCTTTTTATTCGTAAATTCTATTTCTTCTTCCTCTTCTGTCCGTATTCTATTTCTTCTTCTTCATATTCTATTTCTTCTTTTCTATTTGTATTCTATTTCTTCTTCTCTCTTCTGCGTATTCTAGTTCTTCTTCGATATTCTATTTCCTTCTACTTCTTCTTCTTGTCATATTCTAATTCTTCGTATTCTATTCTCTGCTTCTTCTTGCGTATTCTAATTTTTCTTCTGCATATTCTTTTTATTCGTATTCTATATTTTCCTCTTCTTACCGTATTCTATTTCTTCTGCATATATTCTATATAATTGCCAGCTGTAGACGGGACGAAATCAGCCAACCTTTTTTTACCAATATTGGTAATGTACGGCTGATTTTTGAAAAAAAACGGCCGGTTTTCTCCCTGTCTATGGCCTGCTTTAAGGTCATTTTTAGTTAAAACAAAAAAAAAAAAAACCCAAATAATCCGCATAGCAGAACACAGATCATTGTAAGGTCAGCTTTCTAATTCTAAGATATTATACGTATTATAATAATAGATTTTTAAACAAAGTTACAACATTTATATGTTTGCATTACATGTCTTTTTTACTATTATACAGCCTCTTTAAACATACAAAGAAATCCTAAAAACAAGTACATTTTAAAATAATATAATCTTTAGTATGACAGCCTCCTTGTAATAGTAGGGAAATAAGGGTAAAAAATATTCCATTACGACCATTTTAATAATTCTATCTGTAGACCTTTTACCTAATGAGACAATTCATCCTTTCCTGTCCTTCCTTTTTTTTTTTTTTTTTTTTTTTTTTTTCTTTTAGTAATTACAGGCGTACCTCGGGTATTACGAACGCCTCAGTTAACATAATTTTCAGTTTACGAATGAAAATAATGGCTCAGTTTTAAAAAAAATTTTTTTTACATTACGAACGGATTAATTGTTTTTCAATGCATTTACAATTTTTTTTTTTTTTTTTTTTTTTTTTTTTAATCGTGTCCCTGTACAGTACTATGCATTTTAAAGTGCACTTTATAAAGCGTTTTGAACAGATTAGGCTTTTTTTTTCTCACCTCCGGATCGAATTAATTGGTGTTTTTTCAATGCATTTACAAATTTTTTTTTTGTTTTTAATCATGTCCCTTTATGCCTTTAAAGTGCACCATTATTGTCTTATGCTTTGCCAGGTTTTTTTTTTTTTGCCTTCCTCTGGATCAACTGTGGATATAAGATTATAACTTTTTTTTTTTTTCTTTTTCTATGGTTGAACTAGATGGACATTTGTCTTTTTTCAGCCAGATTAACTATGTAAACGAGTTTTGAACAGAAGGCTTTTTTTATTTTCCTCTGACCTCCGGAATGGATTGATTGGTTTTCAAATGCATTTACGAATTCATTTTTAATTATGTCCCTGTACAGTATTTATGTCCTTTAAAGTGTACTTTATGAAGAGTTTTGAACAGAAGACTTTTTTTTTTTTTTTCTCCTGACCTCCAGAACGGATTAATTTGGTTTTCAATGCATTCCTATGGGAAACCGCATTTTTGGTTTTCGAATGTTTCGCAAAACGAAAAGTCCTGCAGAACGCATTAAATTCGTAAACTGAGGTACGCCTGTTAGTTTGGTTTCTTTTTTTTGTGCAGTGAAGCATGCCATGGATTTTCACACACCGTAAAAGCTCCCCTGGGTCTGATGATATAACACCACCCCTAGTTGTTGATGTCCTCCATGTGATGAATTTCTCTCTTTATGGTGATGATCAATTCTCACAATTTCTGCTTTTTTTTTTTTTTTTTTTTTTTCCCCAGAGAACTCCTTGAATTTGAAGACGGTCTGCTTAAAGTTTTAATTTGAAGATTTTCTATAGATAATATTTCAGTTTATGCGAGTAGGAATGGAAAACGAAGGAGGTAATTTTGTTGAGGACATGTGTGTAATATGAGTTCTAAGATAAATGTGAGATATCATGCCACAGGCTGAGCGAGAGGAATCTGTGATTTTCCCCCGTCGCACAAATAAACGGCACAGACTGACAAATTTCTCGCAGTCCCGGCTATTGTAATTTGAACAGCCAGCACCCACGGATGTCAGAATACCCAAACTGTGGTCTGCATCAGATTTTAGGATATTACATGTGATAGGGTTTGTAGGTCACTGGTTGCCAATTTTTTTGCCTGGTTCTGTTGACTTTCCAGATCAAAAGATTTCAGGTGGGAGGATGCTGACAGAGGTAACAATGGATCACCCCCTTTTTTTAATCATTGCGATTTTTGCTATAGTACGACTTTTTGGCTGCTTTTAGGAAATCACCGATCATTGCAGCAATAGCCTCCAAACTATGGCTATCCCATGATTAAAAAATAATAGGGCACTATTTCCGTCCCACTGATACCAATGAAGGGGCACTATTCTCCCCACTATTATACCAATGATGGGGCTAAACTATCCCCTCTCACTGATACCAATGATGGGGCACTATTTCCCACACTGATAATCCAATGATGGGGCACTATTCCTTCACGTGATACCAATGATGGGACACTATTCCTCCCACTGATACAATGATGGGACACTATTCCTCCACTGATACCAATGATGAATGACACTATTACCTCCTCCACTGATACCAATGATGGGCACACTATTCCTCCCACTGAATACGATGATTGGGGCACTATTCCTACTCACTGATTACCGATGATGGGCACTGTTCCTCCCCCCAAACTTGATACTAATGATGGGCGTACTATTCCTCTCCCACTGATACCAAGCTGATCAGGGACATTTATTTCCTCCCACTGACCACCAATGATGGGACACTATTCTCTACCACTGATACCGATGATGATGGGCATCCTTGTTCCTCCCACTGATACAATGATGGGACGTTTTATTCCTCCCACTGATAGACCAATGATGGGGCACTATTCCACACCACTGATACCGTAATTGATGGGGGCACTATTCCTCCCACGGATACCAATGATGGGCACTATTCCTCCCACGGATACCAATGATGGGGCACTATTCTCCCACGATACCAATGATGGGGCCACTATTCCTCCCACGGATACCAAGTATGATGGGACAACATTCCTGCCCACGGATACCAATGATGGGGCACTAGTTCCTCCCACTTGGCGATACCAATTTGATGGAGGGTCACTATTCCTCCCACGATACCATGATGAGGGGCACTATTTCCTCCCAACGGATACCTAATGATAGGGGCACTATACCTCCCACGGATATCCAATGATGGGGGCACTACTCCTCCCACGGATTCCAATGATGGGGCACTACTCCTCCCACGGATACCAATGATGGGGCACTATTCCTCATCCACGGATACCAATGATGGGGCACTACTCCTCCCACGGATACCAATGATTGGGGCACTACTCCTCCCACGGATACCAATGAAAAATTGGGCACAACACTCCTCCCACGGATACCAATGATGGGGCACTACTCCTCCCACGGATACCAATGATGGGGCACTACTACCCTCCCACACGGATACCAATGATGGGGCACTACTCCTTCCCACGTGATACCAATGATGGGGCCACTACTCCTCCCCACTGATAATCCAATGATGGGGCACTACTTTTCCTCCCACTGATACCAATGATGGGGCACTACTCCTACTCCTCCCACTGATGAACCAATGATGGGGCACTACTCCTCCCACTGATACCAATGATGGGGCACATATTTCCTGTTCCAATGTGATTGTGGGGCCTATTCCTCCCACAGATACCAATTGATGGGACACTATTCCCCAAACTAATACCAATGAGGGCCACTATTCCTGCCCACTGATACCAATGATGGGGCACTATTCCTCCCACTGATACCAATGATGGGACACTATTCCTCCCACTGATACCAATGATGGTTGAACCCAAATCCTTTCCCATCAGATACACATGATGGGACACTATTTCCTCCCCATTGATACCAATGATGGGGGCACTATTCCTCCCCACCTGATACCAAGGATGGGGCACTATTCCTCCCACTGATACCAAGGATGGGGCACTATTCCTCCCACTGATACCATGATGGGCGCACTATTGGGGCACTGATAGAGGCGGTGGTCCCCGATGGCAAACCAAGGGAGGGGCACTATTCACTCCACTGATACCAAGGATGGGGCACTATTCCCTTCCCACTGATACCAAGATGGGGCACTATTCCTCCCACTGATACCAAGGATGGGGCACTACTCCTCCCACTGATACCAAGGATGGGGCACTACATCCCCCACTGATACCAAGGAAGGGGCACTACTCCTCCCCACTGATACCAAGGATGGCTGCACTACTCCAACCCACTGATACCAAGGATGGGGCACTACTCCCTCCCACTGATACCAAGGAGGGGCACTACTCCTCCCACTGATACCAAGATGGGGCACTACTCCTCCCGTACTGATACCAAGGATGGGGCACTACTCCTCCCACTGATACCAAGGAAGGGGCACTACTTCCTCCCACTATATACCAAGGATGGGGCAACTACAATCCTCCCACTGATACCAGGATGGGGCACTACTCCTCACCACTGATACCAAGGATGTGGGGCACTAGCTCCTCCCACTGATACCAAGGATGGGGCACTACTCCTCCCACAGATACCAAGGATGGGGCACTACTCCTCACCACTGATACCAAGGATGGGAGCAAACTATTTCTCCCACAGATGATACCAATTGATGGGGCACTGTTTTTTCCCCACTCGACAACCACCCAATGAGGTACTAGGTCCCCTCAGAGGTTATATCAATGAATCATCAAACAACTTGCTTGCAAATTCAGCATACAGCTATGCATGTGTATTGTATATGTAAACTGGTGATCTGATTTTTGTGTTTTTGATTTTGTCCAGGTTTGTCAGTTCCCAGATGGAGTGCTGCACCACCTTGTTGTCTTGTTAAAACTCTATGGACCGTTCACCATTGAAATGTTTGAAAAAGGACTGAACTAGGCTCACCCCTTTACTGTTGGAGATGGACCAATATTGCTACGTCAATAATGGTATTGGAATGATCCTGCTCTGACCACTACCTATTGTCCAGAGAATAGGACCAATCCATTGACAACACTACATTGTTCTAATGAACTAATCCAAGGTCACCTCTGTGGTACAGATGTGTGGACTGGGCTTTGGGGAATCCCCTGCAGTGTTCCATAGACTGATGATCCAGTTAGATGTAAGGTTCTAATAGACTGATCCATGAAAGGGCCCTGTGGTGATGGGGTTATCTTCTAAATGTGATTATTTCTTCAGGCATGAAATATGCTGATCCTGAGAGATCTCCCTTCTGAAACATTCCTACATTACTGGGAATGGCCTAATCCAGGATAAACATGCCTGGAATTCTGGAAAAGGACAGACCCTTGTCCTTGGAGTGATATATATGCAGAGTACTAGATCTATCCCAGGTAGAGGGAAACTTTTCACCTCTAGACTGGCTTCCAGTACAATAAAAATGCAATTTCACTTGGTGTTCATCACTCTTGTCCCCCCACCCCATACATGGACTAATCCATTAGAAGCTCCCTCATGCAGTCCCCAGGCCGGACTGTACCAAGGCCATTGGAGGGGCTGGTGAAATGAACTTGGTAAAACTTTAGCACTTATCATTTTTAAATCTGCCTTTATGTAGAGAAATGCTGATTAGATGTGAATAGATACTTGAGTATGATGTGTGACTAAAGTACAGAGAGCATGGTCAGGGATCTCGGAGGGGCAGGTCATGATTGGCCTTGGGGCTTGGTGTATGCCGGGCATCCTATTTCTTATGTATGAGGTACATTTGGCATGCCAATCATAGGTTAGCAGGCTCCTGTGCAGCTCAGTGGTGTACCAACAAGACCTCCATTCATGGAGCAGCTGGCCACAGGTTGCTTGGCCTTCTGGGATAACCTCCCTCGCTAAAGCACATGCTAAGTTCAAGTTCTTTCTAAATCAGTTTGTCATTTTTTTTACACCAGGCGAGTGAGCAAATGAGCAAGAAAGACTTATTCTTCCATGCCCAACATGACATCACTGTGACGCGTTTCATCCACAATATGGATGACATAGGAGTGGCTAAGCCCATGTGGACGAAACGCGTCAAAGCAAAGTCATGTCAGAAAGTGAGCAAAACATCAAGCAATGGCATTCCTATGCGTCTGATGTGAGTTTGCTTTGACGCATTTTGCCTAGGAACATGGCTTGGCCACCTCCTATGTCTAAGCCCATGCTGTGGATGAAACATGTCAGAGGAGGGTGTCACATTGGGCAGGGAAGAATGTCTGAGTGCCCTTGCTTGCTCTTTTGAGTGCCCTTCTGCCGTGATTTTTGCTTTAATGCATTTCGCCCACAACATAGGCTTGGCCACCTCTATGTCTAAGCCCATACTGTGGATGAAACTCCTCAGAGGTGGCGTCACGTTGGGCAGGGAAGACTATGTCTGACTTTGCTTTCATGCCTGGTGTCAGTAATGCTTTTTGTGGTTTAGAAATTACAGCCTGAATGGTGGCATGTCAATGGTGCCATGTGAAAAGCCATTTTATGTCCAGCTTTGTGTCTCTTTTCTCTGGACCTCTTCAAGATAAAATGTGGCCTTTTTGTTTTAATTTTCATTCAAACATTTCATGGCAATGCCCATATACACAAACCCTAAGGGAAAAAATAAATGAAAGCCAGCACCTTCTTCTTCCTTTTTTTTTTTTTTTTTTTTTTGTGTGTGGAGTATAGTGCTCTCTATGGAGCAATACTCCGAATAATATATGTAGCGACATACGATCGATCATGGATGCAATAATAATGAAGAATCCTCTTCTCAGAAATGGAGCGTTTGATGCTTCTCATAAACAATCCACCTGGCTGAATTGAATCGGGTGGATTGTTCCTTTTACTGTTTACTTGTCAAAGTGATCATTTGGCGCAATCGACTTCTGTAAGATGAGCACCTTCCCTTTTTTTTTCCTTCTGTATGCTTGTTCTTATTCGTAACCCTGAAGTGACAGTTCTGTTTTTGGTGGATGCTGGAGCTTTTGTCATGACCCTGTATACCTTTTTCAGCAGAAGCCCCTTTCTGAGAGTAGACACCATGGTGGGAGATGTACTAAAACTGGTGCATGTAAAATCTGGTGCAGCTGTGCATGGTAGCCAATCGGCTTTCCAGGTTTGGTTTGTCAAAGCCTCACTAAAAAAGCTGAATTTCGAAACTGGCGTTTTCGGTGCTGTTGCTGTGTGTTTAATACCATTTCAGTTTTAGTATAGGTGTTTGAGGTGTAGTTTTACTCTGGTAAAACGCTAATAAAATGGCACATAGGAGCGTTTTTAATGCTTGTAAAAAGCCAGTCTAATGCCCATACTGAAGCTTATACATGCCAGTCTAATGCCCATACTGAGCTCATTAATACCAGTCTAATGCGCATACTGAAGCTCATTAATGCCTGTCTAATGCCTATACTGAAGCTCATAAATGCCAGTCTAATGCCTATACTGAAGCTCATAAATGCCAGTCTAATGCCTATACTGAAGCTCATAAATGCCAGTCTAATGCCTATATGAAGCTCATAAATGCCAGTCTAATGCCTATACTGAAGCTCATTAATGCCCATACTGAAGCTCAATGCCAGTCTAATGCCCATACTGAAGCTAATTACTCCCAGTCTAATGCCCCTATTGAAGCTCATTAATACCAGTCTAATGCCCATACTGAAGCTCATTAATGCCTGTCTAATGCCCATACTGAAGCTCATTAATGCCTATACTGAAGCTCATAAATGCCAGTCTAATGCCTATACTGAAGCTCATTAATGCCCATACTGAAGCTCAATGCCAGTCTAATGCCCATACTGAAGCTAATTACTCCCAGTCTAATGCCCCTATTGAAGCTCATTAATGCCAGTCTAATGCCATACTGAAGCTCATTAATGCCTGTCTAATGCCCATACTGAAGCTCAGTGCCAGTCTAATGCCCATACTGAAGCTAATTACTCCCAGTCTAATGCCCCTATTGAAGCTCATTAATGCCAGTCTAATGCCCATACTGAAGCTCATTAATGCCTGTCTAATGCCCATACTGAAGCTCATTAATGCCTATACTGAAGCTCATAAATGCCAGTCTAATGCCTATACTGAAGCTCATTTAATGCCCATACTGAAGCTCAATGCCAGTCTAATGCCCATACTGAAGCTGATTACTCCCAGTCTAATGCCCCTATTGAAGATCATTAATGCCAGTCTAATGCCCATACTGAAGCTCATTAATGCCCATACTGAAGCTCATTAATGCCAGTCTAATGTCCATACTGAAGCTCATTAATACCAGTCTAATGCCCATACTGAAGCTCATTAATACCAGTCTAATGCCCATACTGAAGCTCATTAATACCAGTCTAATGCCCATACTGAAGCTCATTAATACCAGTCTAATGCCCATACTGAAGCTCATTAATACCAGCCTAATGCCCATACGGAAGCTCATTAATGCCAGTCTAATGCCCTTACTGAAGCTCAATAATACCAGACTAATGCCCATACTGAAGCTGATTACTGTATTTCGAAACTGGCGTTTTCGGTGCTGTTGCGGTGTGTTTAATACCATTTCAGTTTAGTATAGGCGTTTCAGGTGGTGTTTTAACTCTTGTAAAACGCTTATAAAATTGCACATAGGAGCGTTTTTAATGCTTTTAAAAAGCCAGTCTAATGCCCATACGGAAGCTCATTAATGCCAGTCTAATGCCCATACTGAAGCTCATTAATGCCAGTCTAATGCCCATACTGAAGCTCATTAATGCCCATACTGAAGCTCGTTAATGCCAGCCTAATGCCCATACTGAAGCTCATTAATGCCAGCCTAATGCCCATACTGAAGCTCATTAATGCCAGCCTAATGCCCATACCGAAGCTCATTAATGTCTGTCTAATGCCCATACTGAAGCTCATTAATGCCAGTCTAATGCCCATACTGAAGCTCATTAATGCCAGCCTAATGCCCATACTGAAGCTCATTAATGCCCATACTGAAGCTCATTAATGCCTGTCTAATGCCCATACTGAAGCTCATTAATGCCTGTCTAATGCCCATACTGAAGCTCATTAATGCCTGTCTAATGCCATACTGAAGCTCATTAATGCCAGCCTAATGCCCATACTGAAGCTCATTAATGTCTGTCTAATGCCCATACTGAAGCTCATTAATGCCAGTCTAATGCCCATACTGAAGCTCATTAATGCCCATACTGAAGCTCATTAATGCCTGTCTAATGCCCATACTGAAGCTCATTAATGCCAGTCTAATGCCCATACTGAAGCTCATTAATGCCCATACTGAAGCTCATTAATGCCTGTCTAATGCCCATACTGAAGCTCATTAATGCCTGTCTAATGCCCATACTGAAGCTCATTAATGCCTGTACTAATGCTATAGGAGCGTCTGGTAAGAGAAATTTAGTCGAAGTGTGAATGAGCCCTAACGGCTTGTTCAGACTTGCGATTAGGAGGTGTTAAAAATATGAGGTTGAGAGCCTCTACCATAAACTGTAAATGCAGAAGATAAGGGGTGGTAAAGGATAAGTTCACCTTTTAAATAAATAAATAAATGCTAATTTTTTTGCAGGTAAAATAAAATGTGCATTTATTATTTTTGTCTGCAGGAGCCTGTAAAGCATTGCACCAGTGATAAGTAGATCTATGGCACCATGCAGGTCTCCTGCTGATCTGTCAGTATATCTGCTTACCCGTACGGGATGTACAGGCAAGCAGATCTACTGACCTGAAGAATCGGTGAACTACCACACAGCGCCGCGGTAGTTTATTGAGGACTACAAGCTGAGAGCCTCTAAGGCTGTCAGGACTAGTAGTCTGTCATTCACAGATGACTGTGAATGAGCGATGCGGCCATGTGAGTGCTTTCTTTTATTTATTTTTTTGTATTTGACTGCTAGCGATGGGGGAGAAGATCCCCCGCTAGCTGTCAAGGCAGGGAGCGGGGGCCGGTCTGATCGTAACATGTTACACCTTGAATATGGGTGTAACATGTTATGACAGATGAACTTCTCCTTTTAACATGCAGCAGTTGTCATGATTTGCTTCGTGAGGGTGGCAAAAATGATCCCTTCTGTCACATTCAAGTGAATAGGGAAGTGGTTGTGGTGTGTTGGTTTGGCAGTCATGGGGTTAAAATGGGTGGTGAGGAGGCGTCGCATCGATTCCCTGCCTAATGCCTTTGAAAAGCGATCTGACTGGATTGCTTTTCAGAGGAGCTGCAGTTGTGATGCAAGTCTGAATTTAGACTTACTAGACTGCGACCCTGTATAGTACTGTCCCCCTTCAGTGTCCGGGAGGGTACGGTCATTGGTGGTGCTTTAACGGTTTCTCGCCAGCTGTACACATAGCTGTGGTAGCATGGCCTTGGGCATCAACACCGGCTGTCACATATGTGTACAGATGGCGCATTGTTTTGTACTGAGATCACGCTCATTTGGCGCCCCTTAGCCCTGACGACAGCTACCCGTCACTGTTTCTCAATCAACAGCCAATAAAACAAGCTCTTGATCACATGACCACAGTGATCACATGTTCAAGAGCCTGCCTACCGACTTGCTGCGCTTTGGAGCCCCTTTTACAGGCCGGCTCCTGCCAGCTGGATGGGGTGAGCCATAGATGTCAGGCTGCGGTGAATCTAATTCAGAGAGGAGCACAGAAGGAACTTTCCAGGCTAAGAGAGGTGATGGCATCTTGGGGTTTCTGCTGCCCATTTCATCCATAACAATATAAAATGGAAAGGATGGTGGGAAGTGAGCAGACAGGAACGTGGTACAGGGATTCCACCTCCAGGGTCCAGGAGAAGAGATCCATCCAGCATCCACCAAACATTGTACGTCAGTTGTAGGTGGAACGAAAACGACTCCTAACCACAAGTAAGACATGAAGGAAGCGCAGATCGGGGCAATGGGAGACGCATCCCATTGACCATTGTGTGGCAGAGGGCCACGGATATGTAGAAGAATGAATTTTCTTTATCCTCACCAGAGTTTTCTTTCTGCTCTATTATGAAGTGTCTGCAAACATTTCTGAACTGCCTCCCGTGTGTGTGCGTGCGTGTGTGTGCGCATGTGTGCGTGCGTGTTGGGACTTGAGACATGAATGGTTTATGTTCTCTGTAAACGAATGCAGAATATTCCAACATTATATGAATAAAAGTAGACATTTGTACGCAATAACACCATTTAGTTGTGTCATTTAATTAAAGGGATTCTATATTTTTGTTTTAGGTATTTATACAGAGCCAACAATTCACACTTACAGTACATACTGTACTCAAAATCTTACAATCTAAGGTCCATATCGCACATTTATACATACACATACCGCGGCCAATTTTGGCAGGAGCTGATTAACCTACCAGTACGTCCCCATGCACTTCCAACTTAAGACCTTCTTGCTTTTCTTTCTTCATTTATTGCAGTCAGGACTAATAGGCCTGTTGCACACGGGAGTAAATACTACTGAGTTTTTTTTTCTGACCTGAAATGAGATAGCATTGATGTCTATGGCAGGGCTCGAAAATTTCCAGGTCCCCATGGCGACTAGAAATTGCAACCTAGCTCATGGGTTGACACATTGCCTGCCTCCCATTGGCTTCAGTGCCAAATCGCCTCCCATTGGCTTCAGTGCCAAATCGCCTCCCATTGGCTTCAATGCCAAATCGCCTCCCATTGGCTTCAATGCCAAATCGCCTCCCATTGGCTTCAATGCCAAATCACCTCCCATTGGCTTCAATGCCAAATCGCCTCCCATTGGCTTCAATGCCAAATTGCCTCCCATTGGCTTCAATGCCAAATTGGCTTCCGTGCCAAATCACCTTTCACTGGCTTCAGTGCCAAATTAGCTTCAGTGCCCAATTGCCTCCCATTGGCTGCAGGGCCAAATTGCCTCCCATTGGCTGCAGGGCCAAATTGCCTCCCATTGGCTGCAGGGCCAAATTGCCTCCCATTGGCTGCAGGGCCAAATTGCCTCCCATTGGCTGCAGGGCCAAATTGCCTCCCATTGGCTGCAGTGCCAAATTGCCTCCCATTGGCTGCAGGGCCAAATTGCCTCCCATTGGCTGCAGGGCCAAATTGCCTCCCATTGGCTGCAGGGCCAAATTGCCTCCCATTGGCTGCAGAGCCAAATTGCCTCCCATTGGCTGCAGAGCCAAATTGCCTCCCATTGGCTGCAGAGCCAAATTGCCTCCCATTGGCTGCAGAGCCAAATTGCCTCCCATTGGCTGCAGAGCCAAATTGCCTCCCATTGGCTGCAGAGCCAAATTGCCTCCCATTGGCTGCAGAGCCAAATTAGCTGCAGTGCCCAATTGCCTCCCATTGACTTCATTGCCAAATCGCCTCCCATTGGCTTCAGTACCAAATCGCCTCCCATTGGCTTCAGTGCCAAATTGCCTCCCATTGGCTTTAATGCAAAAAGTCCTGTCAATAGCGATCCTAGATGAACACTTCTCTCTGGATGCAACTCTACTGTACCACTTGCAAATCTGGAACACACCGCTACAAACTCACACAGGAACCTTTTTGTAATGGCACTCAAAATACAATGTGTGTGGATCGCATCTGTGTGAACCCCTCAATAGGAACACATAATATCTATCCTGTCATGTGAATCGGTGAGTTTGAAAACGCATCCAGAATCACATATATGTGAACCAGAGCATTTTGGGATTGCGGCAAAATCGCTGTGATTGCAAAATGCAGGTTCGGTTGGCATTATTTTCAATAGCACCTAAAACGTCGCGTGGTTTTGCCGTGCGACAATCGTGGCATTGCGTGAAGCTTGTCCTCAGAAAGTTGCCTTGCCCCGCGTGCTGACCATCCATGCTACGCCTAAACAAAAAGGGGAAAAAAAAAAGTAATATTTTTAGCTGGCTTATAGATTCAAAGCAAATTTTTCAAGCTCTTGTCTATGGGACATTGCACACAGCTGAGTAAAGATCAGTAATACAGCGTTGAGTACAGAGCTATAAAACAAAACAAAAAATAGAAAATGTCTTCATTTGAGTGTAGTAATCTACTCTCGTGTTTACTCGTTTACATGAGTGTTGATAAGAATATTACAATACTGGCTACGAAGAATTGTACTCGTCTGTACTCAACATTACTCAGGTCTTTACACACCCCTTTTGGCCCCTTGCACACTGGTGTCACAGGTTCCTGAGTAAAGACACCTGTGTGCAAGGGTCCAAAAACGGTGTGTAAAGACCTGAGTTATGTTGAGTGAAGGTGTGTAAGTGTATAGACTAGTACAATTCTTCTTTGTTGCCTGTATTGTAATATTCTCATTTATATTTTTGGTTTGTGTGTTTTTTTGTTTTTTTTTTTATTTGGGTTGATTACACTTTATTGCCAAAAGTATTGGGCCGCCTGCCTTTACACACACATGAACTTTAATGGCATCCCAGTCTTAGTCCGTAGGGTTCAATATTGAGTTGGTCCGCCCTTTGCAGCTATAACAGCTTCAACTCTTCTGGGAAGTCTGTCCACAAGGTTTAGGAGGGTGTCTATGGGCATATTTGTGAGGTCAGGCACTGATGTCGGACGAGAAGGCCTGGCTTGCAGTGTCCTCTCTAATCTATCCCAAAGGTGTTCTATCGGGTTGAGGTCAGGACTGATGTCGGACGAGAAGGCCTTGCTCACAGTCTCTGCTCTAATTCATCCCAAAGGTCTTCTATGGGGTTGAGGTCAGGACTCTGTGCAGGCCAGTCAAATTCCTCCACCCCAAACTCGCTCATCCATGTCTTTATGGATCTTGCTTTGTGCACTGGTGGGCAGTCATGTTGGAACAGGAAGGGGCCATCCCCAAACTGTTCCCACAAAGTTGGGAGCATGAAATTGCCCAAAATGTCTTGGTATGCGGACGCCTTAAGAGTTCCCTTCACTGGAATTAAGGGGCCAAGCCCAACCCCTGAAAAACAACCCCACACCATAATCCCCCCTCCACCAAAATTTACACTTGGAACAATGCAGTCAGGCAAGTACTGTTCTCCTGGTAACCACCAAACCCAGACACATCCATTGGATTGCCAGACAGAGAAGCGTGATTGGTCACTCCAGAGAACAAGTCTCCACTGCTCCAGAGTCCAGTGGCAGTGTGCTTTACACCACTGCATCCAACGCTTTGCATTGCACTTGGTGATGGAAGGCTTGGATGCAGCTGCTCGGCCATGGAAACCCATTCCATGAAGCTCTCTATGCACTGTTGTGCTAATCTGAAGGCCACACAAGGTTTGGAGGTCTTTAGCTATTGACTCTGCAGACAGTTGGCGACTTCTGCGCACTGTGCGCTTCAGCATGCGCTGAGCCTGCTCTGTCATGTGACGTGGCCTACCGCTTGGTGGCTGAGTTGCTGTTGTTCCCAGTTGCTTCCACTTTGTTATAATCCCACTAACAGTTGACCGTGGAATATTTAGTAGCCAGGAAGTGTTACGGATGGACTTATTGCACAGGTGACAACCTATCACGGGACCACGCTTGGAGTCACTGAGCTCCTGAGAGCGACCCATTCTTTCACAAATGTTTGTAGAAGCAGTCTGCATGCCTAGGTGCTTGATTTTATACACCTGTGGCCATGGAGGTGATTGGAACTCCTGAATCTATTTATTTTGGGTGTGTCCCAATACTTTTGGCAATATAGTGTATGTATTAATATTATGATATTATGTAGTCTGTTATTTGTCCAGTTTCTTCTAACCACAGTGTTGTAAAATGTGTTTGCAGAGGTGTTTCAAGCTGAATGAGTGACCAGAGCACTCATCCTATATCCGGTCGGAAGGAAGACTTTTGCTGCCTTGTCTTATTAGATAACCCACAGTGCTCTGGTAATCCTGTTATATAATAAAGCTGAATTCCATTTTTTTTTATAGTAATATTAGTCCAGAGTGTACCAATGTAAAGCTGACCATACATTGATCCTTTTTTTTTTTTTTTTTTTTTTTTTAATTAACCAAGTTGATCACCTCCCCAGAGGTACATACATATGTATGTATGTAAAAAAAAATAAAAGAATAAAAAATAAAGTTATTATAAATTAATTTAGACTTTTACAAACTGATACTAATCAGTGTCCCTGATCACTGCCACTCCAGCTACTGTATGTGATGATGCTGTACTGCACTGCTGACAGTATGTAAAAAAACAATTGTGAACTTTTTTTTTCTTTTTTCAAAAACTTTTGACAAAAAAATTACAACTTCAAAAAACTCACCATGCTGCTTGCTAAATACCTCAGACTCTCTGCCTTCCAAAAAGGGGTCATTTGGGGGATATTTGGCTGTTCTGGCATTTTTGTGCCTCAAGAAATAAGATCGTCCATCAGTACAGCAGGATTGGTCAATTTTCAAATATATATCCCATAGTTTACAGACTCTATAACTTTCACACAGACTAAATAATACACACTGATCTGGATTATTTTCACCAAAGAAATGTCACAGAATACATTTTGGCCTCAGTGATTACATATGAACGGCCTCAGATAGCTGTGGGCTCTATCTAGCTCCCATTGCTTTCAGCTGGTCTTCCTACACTTATTTATTTGCATAGATCCCTGCAGAGTCTCCCATGGATCATTGCAAACAGTCCTGTTCACAAGTGTGAATGGGGCCTTGAATTGCCTCAACAACCTCCCATGTGGTGCCCCCTTTCTTCTCCCAAGCCTCATAGCAGCTGTGTGGGTTGCTGTGGCTATGGTCACACCACTTTTGCTGATCTTGTGTATTAGTGTCAGTGAGGAGTTTGGTTGGAGACCTGCTTTCTTGTGAAACTGTTGGGAATTTTGTAACTGAAGGATTTCCTGACAGCAACAATAACCCACCTGATTGCTGGATTTGCATGAGATGATCAGTACCGTAATCCTCTTGATAGTGGTGAGCTCCTTTACATTTTAGTTGTGTGTTTTTTGTTTTTTTATTTAACCAGTTCCATAACCCCACCTTTCATCATGGATTTGAATGCCCTGCCACCTTTGTAGAATGTCTCCCACATGATGCTACATACATAACGTGGAATGAAGTCATTCCAGGTAAGTGAGGTTAGAGATCCCAACCAAAGAAATCTCTCAGTACCTTCAAACTAACTATTTTATTACGCCATGTGGCAAGTTACCAGATCATATACCCACTTGACCGCCATTTGAATAAAAGTGCTTATGACAGGGATGAGCTCATTTGTATTTTAGCTGTGTGTTTTTTTTTTTTTAATTAACCAGTTCCCTAACCCCACCTTCCAGCCTGGATTTGAATGCCATGCCACCTTTGTAGAATGGCTCCCACATGATGTTACATACATAACATGGAATAAAGTAATTCCAGATAAGTGAGGTTAGAGATCCTGACCAAAGAAATCTCTCAGTACCTTCAATCTAATCATTTTGTTATGCCAAGTGGCAAATTACCAAATCATATACCCATTTGACCACCATTTGAAGAAAAGTGCCTATGTCAAGGGTGAGCTCATTTGCATTTTAGTTGCGTGGGTTTTTTTTTTATTAACCAGTTCCATAATCCTACATTCCAGCCTGGATATGAATGCCCTGCCACCTTTGTAGAATGGCTCTCACATGATGCTACATACATAACATGGAATAAAGTAATTCCAATTTTTTTTGCTGAAGTTTATGTGTGTCTATAAGACTGGTGATAATATTGGTGCCAATGTAATTAAGGAACATTTGTAACTACAAGGAACATTTGTGACTACAACTGCAGCATACGTGTGTGGTTTATGCATGAGTAGGTTCAGATTCCATATATTCCACACCTAATATTAAGCATATTTTAACCTTGCCCAGCTTTCTCAGTGCACTACTTGCGCTGCAGGACATAATCCCCCTAATGTTCAAAGTTGGGAAGTATGGTGGGTCTCTGGAAGGTTGTGAGGAGAAACTGGAGGGGGGTCCAGTCAGGCAGACTGTAGAGGGCCCAATGCTTTTTAAACAATGGTCCTGCCCTGCCCTGCCCTGCCCTGCCCTCTCAATTTCTTACAAACATTTTTTCGGCACGCAAGAATGAAAAGGTTGTCTCTGCCCTTGGCCTATAAGATCCACACTCACTGGGAATGATCTCCTTAACCTCCTCGGCGGTCTGATTCTTTCCAATTTTATGTGCTGAAAGCGGTACATGTTTTTGCATGGAAATATGTATTTTTTTATTGTAGGCTGTAATTTTTAGGAATAACTCACTGAAATCTGTCCGAACAAGAGTCTAATAAACATCCCGGGTAGGATAAAACTTGAAACACGAAATCATAAATTATAATTTAATAAATAATCATAAAAAATAATATAATAATAATAAATTTAATTCAATAATATAATCAAACCAAAAACACTGAAATTGGAAATACAGAGGCAAATTCGCACATCACTGAGCAAAGTCGCAGAATCGTTTTCAGTGTCTGATGACGAATTTCACCCACGAATCATTATCACTCAATTCTGCAAGTGGTTCTGATTTACTATCGCTGTTCTAAAACCGCTTTTGACGTAAAGGGATGCTTTTTGGACGCCATGGACATTTCTAAGTTTCCAGGCAGAAAGAACAGTCAAAATGCAGGCAGGGCACAGGACAAAGCAGTAGGGACAAAATATATGTGAAATGCATTGAAACAGCAATGACATCAAAAATTACATTTTTTAAAAATTTCAAATTTCCGGAGCCCGTACGTCCCGATGTCACAGGGACCGGAACACAGAAGCCGGATGCCGGCATCGGCCAGAAGAGATGGCCGGGGACGCTGCAGGGGACACATCGTGGGAGCGAAGGACAAGGTAAGTGCTGCAGGGACCCCCTGAGCAACGCCGCATGGTAAGCCTGAGTGTAGCTCAGGGTTACCGCTCTTGGTATTGAAATTTTACCCCGAGCTTCACTCGGGAACACCACTAAGGAGATTAAAGAGGTTCTTCACACTAGAGAGAAAAATACTGTAGCTTCTGACTTTTAATAGAAGATCACTTACTGTCCAGGTATCCAGCGCAGTCCACACCCGGGCCATTTTTGCCAGTCTTCAGGTCCCCAGTGGTGACTTGTTTACTTCGGGAAGCCAGCTGTGACTTCTTGCAGCTTCCTACTACAGCTGGCTTCCCACTGTGCATGCGTAAACAGCATTGCATTTTGTGAATGGTCAGGCAGCCATCTGAGACCTGTGATTTGCCCTAGAAGGCTGCCTGCAAAGGGGGAGCCTAAATGTCTGCTTGTATCACCAGGCGATCTGAGCGGAAGTGGGTTTGAGAACTAGGTACCTGCTCCCCGTAAAAAATGTAATGTGCCAAATATGGAACGGGAGGAGGCCATAAAGCCGAACTTCTCCTTTAACCCCTATCCTACTGGCCCCCACAAGGAGATAGCTGAACTATTTGGAACTGAAAGGTAGACTAAGGGCTGTCTGGTCACCAGACGGTAATGTATGGCGAGACCTCCTCCCTTTCTTGTCCACCACACAGGTCTCTCCCAACAATACCAGCTTGTGACTGGGACATCACTGGGAATGGGAGGAGGCCATAAAGCAGAACTTCCCCTTTAACCCCTATCCTACTGGCCCCCACAAGAAGATAGCTGAACTATTTGGAACTAAAAGGTAGACTAAGGGCTGTCTGGTCACCAGACGATAATGTATGGCGAGACCTCCTCCCTTTCTTGTCCACCACACAGGTCTCTCCAACAATACCAGCTTGTGACTGGGACATCACTGGGAACGGGAGGAGGCCATAAAGCAGAACTTCCCCTTTAACCCCTATCCTACCGGCCCCCACAAGAAGATAGCTGAACTATTTGGAGCTAAAAGGTAGACTAAGGGCTGTCTGGTCACCAGACAGTAATGTATGGCGAGACCTCCTCCCTTTCTTGTCCACCACACAGGTCTCTCCCAACAATACCAGCTTGTGACTGAGACAGCACTTAGTCCTGGACTTTTCTACCTTGTATTTTCCTTATAGGAGTAACTTATTAGCTATTCCTATGTGGATATCATTGTAACTATAGACTTATGTAACTATGTGATGCCCTAAACCAACTGAAAGCACTATATTAAGGTCAACGGAATTGCATGGATGTTTTGTAGCTGGTCCTGATGAATTGGATTTATCTATAAAATGCGTTGACCACAATTTGCTGTGAAATGGGATACTCATAATGAATATACAAAGTGTGAAAATTTACAGAGAGATAGAAAGCAGCAGGTCTGCTTAATAAAATAGCACACAGTACACAATAAAAACACTCCCTAATGCACACTTAACCCTTTGATCACCCCAGATGTTAACTCCTTCCTGCCCAGTGTCATTAGTACAGTGTCAGTGTTTTTTATTAGCACTGATCACTGTATTGGTGTCACTGGGGCTGTCAGTGGCAGTTAGTCAGTTCCCTCCCAGTGTCAGAATACCCGCCACAGTCCCGCTATAAGTCACTGATTACTAGTATAAAAAAAAATAAATAAAAATTCTGTTATACAATATATACCACCATTTGTAGTAGTAGAATACAGTTTGGCCTAAATTTATGCCGAAATTAAATTTTTTACATTTTTTTTTATTGGATATGTTTTATAGCAAAAAATATTGTTTTTTTTTTCAAAATCGTTGCTTTTTTTTGTTTATAAAAATAAAAAACGCACAGGCGATCAAATACCACCAAAAGAAAGTTCTATTTATGGGAAAAAAAGGACATAAATTTTATTTATGCACAGTGTTGCATGACCGCACAAATGGTCGTTAAAATAATGCAGCACTGTATCGCAAAAAATGGCCTGGACATGAAGGGGTGTAAATCTTCTAGAGGGAAAGTGGTTAAGGTATGTTTTGGCAAAGTTCAGTGATGGCTGCATGTGGCCTTTCTTGAAGAGCGGCATTTTTCTTGCACCCCTCCCATACAAGCCACATTTGTGTATGATTTGTAATATTGTAGTCACATGCACACAATGACCGCTCTTTGTCATCAATTCCTGCACCGGCTTCAGAGTTACTGTAGGCCTCTTGGTAGCCTTTCTGACCAGTTTCCTCTTGGCTCTTTCATCCAGTTTGTAACGACATCCTGATCCAGGGAGGGTCTGTATTGTACCAAATACCTTCCACATCTTAATAGTAGACATCAATGTGCTTCTAGGCATTCATAAAGCTGTTGACATTTTTTGTATCCATGTCCTGACTTGTGCCTGTTCACAACTTTATCCCGGAGATCTTTTGCCAGTGCCTTGCCACCATAGTGGGTTGTTTGCATTAGTTGCACTATCATGGACTGAAATGCTCCAGGAAAGCTCTTTTCATGCTGAGCTAATCAAAATGACGACAGATGACCACAGGTGAAAGTCAAACGGCCTTGTGTGCCATTGAGTGAGATGGTGTTTAGCTACACCTGATTGAGTTTACAAGTCATTTTTTTTTGGGGGGGGTGGTCCTTTTTTTTCCAACTCAGTGATTCCGTTTTTGAATTAAAAAAAAAACTAAATTCTGACATGTTGGTGTTATAGCTTTCAATTGGATGTTATAAGTTGCAGCCGGATAAAACAAAAACTGTGCCTGTCTTCATTACAGACTGCAAAGCAACAATATGTGATTATTTTAAAGGGAACGGATTCTTTTCTATACCCATTGTATATGAGTAGTGTTCCTGGAGTTTCTTGGCGCTTCGTTGTCGTCCTCACAGCAGGAAAACAGCAGCAGCCAGGAAAAGTAGGAATATTCATAAAGCCAAAACTAGATTCAGAGCTACCCAGGTAATGCTGGATGAAAAAAAGTTGAAGGTAAAAAAATTGCAAACATTTTACAGATACTTGGCAGCCATGGACTACAAAGTTCCTTCCCCCCCAAGGGTTCAACACTGATCTTCTTTAGAACAACTATTACCTACGGTCTTACCTTCACCCGCATTCCCCTTCTTCTACCCCATTTCTTTTCTCCTCCATTTCCCCATAACTCCTTGCCCCGATGATGATGTGTTCCTCAAGCTGTGTACACTATGTCTTCTCTTGCATAATATCATTTACCGTTATTGTTTATCTGGTCATTCTGCAATCTGTAAACCACAAATGTGCAATACCTCTGATGGTAATGATGAGCACAACTTGTACTCCCCCGACCCTTTACACCTCCTATGATGTACAGTTGAGTTCAAAATAATAGCAGTGTGTTCAAAAAAGTGAATAAAGCTCAAAATCCTTCTAATAGCTTTTATTTCCATACACACAAATGCATTGGGAACACAACACATTCTATTCCAAATCAAAACATGAAGAAAAATAGATCAAATTTGTGTTGTTCCTTTAAAATAATTGAAGAAAAGTGAATATCAGACTGTTCAAAAAAATAGCAGTGTTTGTATTCTTCTTTACAAACTCAAACATTCACTATATAAACTGAGAAATGTTTTGAAGATTTTGCTTTCCTTTGAATCACTTAATGAATATTTGGTTGTATTCGCACTGTTTCTGAGAACTGCTGTACATCTGTGTTGCATGGAGTCACCCAACTTCTGGCCCCTGTGATCAGGTATTCCAGCCCAGGATGATTGGACGACATTCCACAGTTCTTCTCTATTTCTTGGTTTTGCCTCAGAAAACGGCATTTTTGATGTCACCCCACAAGTTTTCTATTGGATGAAGATCCGGGGATTGGGCTGGCCACTCCATAACGTCAATCTTGTTGGTCTGGAACCAAGATGTTGCACGTTTACTGGTGTGTTTGGGGTCGTTGTCTTGTTGGAACACCCATTTCAAGGACATTTCCTCTTCAGCATAAGGCAGCATGACCTCTTCAAGTATTCTGATGTATTCAAACTGATCCATGATCCCTGGTATGCAATAAATAGGCCCAACACCGTAGTATGAGAAACATTCCCATATCATGATGCTTGCAACCACCATGCTTCACTGTCTTCACAGTGTACTGCGGCTTGAATTCAGTGTTTGGGGGTCGTCTGACAAACTGTCTCTCCGGCCACTAGACCCAAAAAGAACAATCTTACTTTCATCAGTCCACAAAATATTGCACCATTTCTCTTTAGGCCAGTCAATGTGCTCTTTGGCAAATTGTAACCTCTTCAGCACGTCTTTTTTTCAACAGTGGGACTTTGCGGGGGCTTCTTGCAGATAGCTTGGCTTCACATAGGCGTCTTCTAATTGTAACAGTCCTCACAGGGAACTTTACACCTTCTTTCATGTTCCTGGAGCTGATTGTTGGCTGAGTCCTTGCCATTTTGGCTATTCTATCCATTCGAAGGGTAGTTTTTTCACTTTCTTCCACGTCTTTCAGGTTTTGGTTTCCATTTTAAAGCATTTGCAATCATTTTAGCTGAGCAGCCGATCATTTTCTGCACTTTCTTTTATATGTTTTCCCCTCTCCAATCAACTTTTTTTAATCAAGGTACGCTGTTCTTCTGAACAATGTCTGGAACGGCCCATTTTCCTCAGAATTTCAGAGAGAAATGCACTGGACTCATCAGACCAGGCAATGGTTTTTCCAGTCTTGTCCTATTTTGGTGAGCCTGTGTGAATTATAGCCTCTGTATCCTGTATAGCCTCTGTATCCTGTTTCTTAGCTGACAGGAGTGGCAGCAGGTGTGCTCTTCTGCTGCTGTAGCCCATCTGCTTCAAGGTTCGATGTGTTGTGCATTCAGAAATGGTATTCTGCATACTTTGGTTGTAACGAGTGGTTATTTGAGTTACTGTCACCTAACTATGCTGTTCCCTTCTCCCCCCCCCCCTCTTTTTGCCTCCATTAAAGGGCACTGTAGCAGACACGCTTCCTGTCTTCCACAAGACCCATTGACAGTCTTGGACAGGCCCCCTGGGTTTCACCCCTGTGCACATTGAATCCTAGGTTGCAAGAACTGCAGTGAGCAGCATACTCTACTTCCTTGAGTTGATCTCAATGTTTGAATGCAGTGTTTTGTTTCTCAATGAGTAGATGTGGCTTGCTGCATTCCTTATTGTATTGGGTGATAACATATGTTGTGTTACCCTGTATTTAGACAGAATGTGAAAAGGTTGAGAGGGCCATTGATATATTAGTCTAGGAGGTCACAAGAAAAAAAGCCAATGCATCTCTGTGCCCAATACTCCGCCTTCACTACGGGAAAATGGTGCTTGAGTGGGTCACCTGAATAAGCACCATTTTCTCCAATAAAGTTTGAGTTTTAAGCCCCCCGTCTTGTTTTTGACCCCTGTTGTGTTTATTAAAGATTTATTGGCCTCATCTCTATGGTAGTCTCCTCCTTTTCATACTCTTTGGATTACCCCCAAGTATAGTTAAGCTGAGAGCTACCTCTTAAATTTTGAATTTAAACTCTACTGCCACTTGCGGGGGTCTTGAGCCCATGTAATGCCACCCATTAAAATGCACTCAAAAAGAACGCTGCATGTCGATGTGTGCCAGGGGTGCGTAAAACAGCCACATGTGCACTGCCGTAGGCTCCAAGTACAGATAGTGTGCGTCTGAATAGGTGGCTGTACAAGGCAGAATTGGGTTCTGGGAATATTTTACATGGGTTCTGCACGCTGTATAATCCCTGTACAGCCATCTGATTGAGGTCATAAACAACTGCCACCACTTGGTGCTATGGCCATACAGCCAGAAAGCAATGGCCCTAGAAGCAAACTGTCTGCATCCTGGGCTGGTCAGAGGACCTATTTGCATGCAACTACTCATACAACAGGGGCCGCGCCAGCCATTGATTTGTACATGGTAAAATTATGGCTATGGGGATGCTATGGGGCAGCTGTTTGCACACAGCTTGTGCAGGGGACCTCTTCGGGAAAGCCCTCACTAAGTGGTATTTGGAGGACCTGCTTTGGTAGGTCCCTATGGAATTGGGTCCACCTGGCTTTAGCCTAGGTGAACCATAGTATGCCTTTCCCCTGTCAGGAGCCATGCACCCCACGGGGGTTTAGGAATTGAGACCTTTCCTTTTGGCAGTTGGTCCTATTCTGTGCCTTTTTTTGTGTGCTGAGATTTAATGGCTCAATTTTTTTGTTCACAGGGGACCAACTAAGCACCACACTGAAGCTCCAAAAAAAAAACTGGGACCAAAGTTTCTCCATCAGCAAGGATTCTTGCCAACGAGAAGCTAGTTCCCCATTTCAATGAAGTCTTACTGTTGGTTTTGGTCTTTAAGAACTACTCTCTGCAAAATGATTTAAATAATATCCAGGTAAGGATACAATATTCAATACATAAGGCAAAAAATTTGCCAAGTGACCTACTGCATGGATACCACATCAGCTTGCACTACTGAGCTCGGCAACAAAATGCACAATTGTGCACTCTCCAACACTACAACGATGCACACTTCTGCAGCTGCCAACATTGCATTAACATACACTTTTGTATTTATCCTGTTCAAAGGCCACTTTTCTGCTAATTAATATATTAAACACATACAGTATATACAGTATTTATAGTATATAGTGGGGATCAATTTTAAATCACCTTCCAAACTATTGAACAAAAGTTGCTCCATGGAAAGGTATGTGAACTGCCTTTACTTGGCCTGAACACTGCAGTGAAAGGGTTAACCACTTGGTACAATTGCCATCCTCATCGCCTCTGTTTCCAGACATTACATGGTGTGTTCTGCAATCCTGGGATGGTGTCACTGCGATCGCTGGGGGGAAAGTGTCAGGTACAGGATGTTGTTATATATTTTGCACACAGCTGTACCAGTTACACTTGTTGATCAAAAGAGCTGACGATTGGATCTAGAGACACCATGGCTTCGGTTGGACTCCCCATTCCTCTGGCTCTCATCCTCTGTACAGTATGTACTGGGACACTGTACCCATCCTCAGGTCAGTGGCAGCAGTGTACAGTTTATAGCATGCCTTCAGTAAGTTATGACTGTAAACATCAAGGCTTCATGAATGGACATTTAATGTCTCCTGTGTCCTCAAGCTTAACATCCCAGAGCTTTCCTGCGGCCAAGGAGCTCTATGAGTCTGCAGAATATTGATCTGATCGCATAAGTGCCTCATTTCAGGAAATACATCATATGTGCATACAAGGGGAAATGCCAATGTAGAAGCGATCCATGTTTGCACAAGTATTGCCATGTAGACCTGTTCGCTTGTATTGCTGGCTGTACACAGCACCTGTGGCTCCCCAGGCATGAGAAGGCTCCGGAGGTTTTTTCGCTTGAGGACCCAGGAGCTATTAAACGGCGCGTGTGCATGAGGCCTTATCTAAAAATAATTCTTCCCATTGAACACCAATGTAAAGAGCATTCTTCCCATTGAACACCAATGTAAAGAGCATTCTTCCAACTGGCTACCAATCTAAGGAGCATTTTTCTCCTTGACCCCCCAATGTAAGAAGCATTATTTCCACTGACCACCAATGTAAGGGACATTCTTTCCCACTGACCACCAATGTAAGGAGCATTCTTCCCATTGATCACCACCATAAGGAGCATTCTTCTCACTGATCACCAATGTAGGAACCTTCTTCCCTGGTCACCAATTTAAGGAGCATTCTTCCCACTGATCACCAATGTAAGGGACATTCTTCCCACTGATCACCAATGTAAGGAACATTCTTCCCACTGATCACCAATATAAGGCACATTCTTCCTACTGATCACCAATGTAAGGAACATTCTTCCCACTGATCACCAATGTAAGGAGCATTCTTCCCACTGATCACCAATGTAAGGGACATTCTTCCCACTGATCACCAATGTAAGGAACATTCTTCCCACTGATCACCAATGTAAGGAACATTCTTCCTACTGATCTCCAATGTAAGGAGCATTCTTCCCACTGATCACCAATGTAAGGAACATTCTTCTCATTGACCCCCAATGTAAGAAGCATTATTTCTACTGACCACCAATGTAAGGGACATTATTCACACTGACCACCAATGTAGTGGACATTCTTCCCACTGATCACCAATGTAAGGGACATTCTTCCCACTGATCACCAATGTAAGGGACATTATTCCCACTGACCACCAATGTAGTGGACATTCTTCCCACTGATCACCAATGTAAGGAGCATTGTTCTCATTGACCCCCTAATGTAAGGAGCATTCTTCCCCCCTGACTGCCAGTGTAAGGAGTATTCTTCTTTGGATTTGGCATGTGGGCTGCAGCATGGAGTCAGACCAAGATACTCCACAGATCATGTTAACTCCATGTACCAGATGGACTAGCACTGCAAACACACAGTGGGGGCCAAAGGTCTCCTAATACGTACTATAACAACCAGCACACAAGTAATAATCCTTCACCTTTTTTAGTCCTCGTGCACACTGGACATTTTTACAGCGTTTGTTTTTGGCTTCTGATGTTTTTTCTACAGCCAGTAAACCCCCCAGCATGTTATCCTGTTTGTTCATGCACAGATAGGCTTTAATCAGCGTTTTCTGGCCCCCCCAGAACTAGCGGGTTTCAAGAGGAGTTGTTTAGCTGTAAAAAATGCGGCTATCCGGCATTTATGGAAAATTATTTTTGAGCCTGGAGATTTTGTGAGAGTATAACTGCTAAAAAACCCCGCAAATGCTGAAAAACACCAAAAAACGCTGAAAAAAGCTAATGCAAAAAGTTAAAAAAAATGCAAAAAAAAAACTTGCGCTTTTATTGCAGAATTCTACAGCTAATGCTACTGGCATTTTTATAACGTCCAGTGTGCATGGACGATTTTACAGAAACAGTTTTTGGCTTTTGATGTTTTTTTCTACAGCTAGTAAACCCCCAGCATGTTATCCTATGTGTCCATGCACACATAGACTGGAATCAACGTTTTTTTGGCAGCAATGTTTTTTGGCTGGAAAAAAAACCCCAGAACTAGTGGGTTTCTAGAGGAGTTTCTTAGCTGTTAAAAAATGCTGAAAAACGCGTCAAAACGCCACAAACCAGCATTTTTGGAAGTTTTTTTTACCAAAAAAAAAATATTTTTTGTTTTGAAAAAAAAGCGCTAAAAAAAATGGGTAATGATGCCATTCTGCATTCCTTTACTGAGGTCTGTACAGGCATATAGGTCCTCGTTTCATCACAGTGGAGGCATTGAATAACTATTGGGAAACAATTGTCAAACATGGAAAAGAGAGTTGATCTGCAATGGAGTAGGCAGCCTGGAATCGAGGTATGTAGAACTATTCCTGCATGCCATCACAGAAAATTGACTAAGAGGCAAGGTCCTATTGTTTAAAGCCTGCAACAATTTTACAATCTCCAGAGGCTGGTTTGTATAAATGTTTTGGGCAAATTTCAGAGATTTTGTCAAGGCACCCCTGAAGAAACCTCAAGACAACCCCAGGACGCCTGGGCACCCTGGTTGAGAAAGGCTGACATAGATCAATGGTGTAGTTCAAAGTAAAGTAATAAAAATAGGGTCCCTCAAACAATATCTGTATTGGGTGGCTTGGAGCTAGTGCCCAAGACATGCATGGATGGTGGATCCCTTGAGGCACCATTCCGAGACTAACATAGAAAAAAAAAATTGCGCCCCAAGAAGCCCTCCCCAAGTTATGACTCAGAGTCTAGTATAAGCTAGACATAGATATTCAAGTGGACTAAAAAAAAAAAAAGGAACGGAAACAATTGTCAGACATGAACAAGAGGGTTGATCTGCAATCGAGTAGGCAGCTGGAATTGATGGTATGTAGAACATTCCTGCATGCCAGCACAGAAAATTGACTAAGAGGCAAGGTCTATTGTTTAAAGCCTGCAACAACTTTTTACAATCTCCAAAGGCTGGTTTGTATAAATGTTTTGGGGCAATTTTCAGAGATTTTGTCAAGGCACCCCTGAAGAAACCTCAAGATACCCCAGGATGGCCTGGGCACCCTTGGTTGAGAAAGGCTGACATAGATCAATGGTGTAGTTCAAAGTAAAGTAATAAATAGAGAGTCCCTCAAACATATCTGTTTTTGGGTGCCTTGGAGCAAAGTGCCCCAAAGACATGCATGGATGTGGGTCCTTCGAGGCACCATCCTGGAGGAGTAACATAGAAATAGAAAAAGAAAAGTTGCTCCCAAGGGAGCCTCTCCAAGTTATGACTCAGAGTCTAGATTGCTAGACATGTTTTCAAGTTGCCCAGGAGGAAAGGTCTATTTTTTAAACCCTGCAAAAAAGGTTCCGTTCTGGAGGTTTTTATGTTTATTCTACTTTGTTTAAAAAATGACAATTCCTTCCCGATTTTATGCTCCTCCAGTCAATGATGTCGATTTTTGCGGGTTTCCCCAAGGATGTTGCTGAGCCCCGGGTTCTGGCACCAGGTTTTGACCCATAGGGATGAGATTTTCGCAGTGGATTGTGCACCGCCCCATTTTCTATACTTTTAAAACCATTTACTTGCCATCCCCAAAAAAGGAAATTTAATAAAAAATTTCTCACCCCCCAATATTTGAAATAAACCCCGCAAATATAGGGAAACTCCAGGTAGGTATAGCTCAAAAAATACAAGGTGGACTTGGCAGAAATGTCAATAATGCCCCCAAAAAAATTCACCCCCTCCAAACTCTCTCACCTTTTGGGGAAAATCGGGATCCCCCCCTTCACAATCCCCCCAAAAAAAGAGCCTGAAGGCCCCCTGTACAGTAAGGGTCTAAAATTCATGCCTTTTCCCCCATTAAAAATCATCCCATTTTGCAGAACCCTCCAAAGGCATCCAGCATGACTTGTCGGGAAAACCCTACGTTGGAAATAGACCAGGTACCCCATATCCAGCAGATATCTGGGAAAGCCCAGTACCAGAACAAATACCTTTTTTACAGCCCAAAAAGGTTTTTCTTTTATCGCCAGTTTTTAAATTTAACCCGGGCAGGGCCCCCCTTCCTTTTGGAAAAAAAGGGTTTCGTCCCAATTTCCCCCTGCTTAAAAAAAATTTTTCCCTCCCTGCCCCCTTACCCCCCCAACTGATCAAAGCTTTGGCCCCCCCCACTTTGGTTGGGGGAGGAAACCCCGGGCCCCTTTTTAAAATTCTGCCGGGCCCCCCCTTTCCGGGTTTTTCCAAAAAAAATTTTTGAAACAAAAAATTTTCCCCCCCATTTTCTCCCCCCCTCTTTGGTCTTTCCCCCGGGCCCTTTTTAAACCCCCCCAATTCAGCCCCCCAAAAGGCTCCCCCCTTTTCTCAGGAAATCTTTGGAAAAAACCAGGTCACCCCCCCCTTCTGGGAAAAACCGCCAAAAAACCCCTTTTCGACACCCAAAAAGACCCCCTTTTTCCCTTTTTACCCCTTTTGCCCCCCCCGGGGGCCCCTAAAAAAAAACCCCCTTTTGGCCCCCCCCCCCCCCAAACCCCCCCCCTTTTTGGCCCCCCTTTACCCCCCACAATCACCCCTTTAAGTTGCGGAAAGGTGGCCCAGGAAAAGGGTCCGGGGGGGGCCCGCCGGGCCCCGTGTTGCCGGGCCCGGGGGGGGGGGGGGGTTTTTAAAAAAATAGTTCTCTCCCCTTTTAGCTCCTCCCCCCTGCTTTGGATGGCTTAAGAGCAGTCACAAGTCAGTCACAGCCCCCGACAATATGTTAAGGCTATGCAGCATGAATAGAGTTTTAGGCACCTAGATTGAGTAATCTGGGGAAACCACAAGCCCCGCTATAAGCAATGGCTTAGAAAACAGTAAAAATGATTTAATCAATACTGCGATAACTCCTCTGAAACAGCAGGCTACATTAAATTTATGCACACTTTAATTTAATAGCAACAATGAATTTTAAGACTCACTAAAAAATTGGGGCCTTTCTTCCAGGCCCAAAAAGGCCCCTGGGCGCACTAACGTTTGCCCGGTTTGGCCATGTCTGAGAAAAGCGGCCTGTTGAGGGGCGGGCCCCCTTTTGGGAAAAGGGAACCAGCTGTCTCTTTGCTGGTTTTGGGTTGTTCCATGCTATAGGGGATGTTCTTTGTGGATTGGGCTGTTCTCTGTGGATGGGGAGTCTCTTTGTTGGGTTTTGGGGTCTTTTGCTTTTGGGGGTTTCTTTTGTGGATGGGGGTGTTCTTTTATGGTTTGGGCTGTC
>CATNWA010001521.1:0-29833 GCA_951230385.1 Staurois parvus
ATTTACTTCATTGTAAGGACTAAACGCTGTGCACCAACTAGAGCTCCACCGTTACAAGGACTAGAGTGGGGGAATCTGGCTTAGTAGCTTTATTAGAGGTACCTCTTTATTGCATTCTGTTCTGACTCTGAGGTGATTTTTGGCTAACGCCCCTCAGAAGCAGAATCATACACCGGTGTGGGTAATACATTTCATTGATAGAGTATAAGTAAGTTTATTTGTTTGATATCAGTTGTATTCTGCTTAAAGTGCGACTCTGCCATCCGGAGACTCTTGGCTGTGAAGCCCTCTAGTGGCAGACCAAATTTACTGCATTGCATAAAAGAAGAAAAGTAAGTTTGGAAGTTGAAAGGTGAACCCCACCCCTCTACACTGCATTTCATTCTCCATAAAATTGTTCTTGTTTTATTTAACCCTGTGTCAGCAAATTTCTTGGCGGGGTATTTGCTATTCATTACCAGTTGTGCCAGAGGGATTGGGTTTGCTTAGGGTTGGATCTATTGAGCGCAGGACCCATAATATATTCCAGCTTGTCCCAAGGGGCAGTGCTACATGTATAAAGTCAGTGCTGAAACAAAATTGTGATAACAAAACAAATAAACAAGCAGCTGTATGCAGTGTGAGTAGATATAACACCGTTAGTAAAAAAAAATCACATAATAGTGCTGCGTATTATGTGATAAGTTTTCTTTTGTTTGGCTTTTTTCCTTTTCACTTGGTGATCTAGCCAGTAACACACCTCATGTATTGGTGAGACAACACTCTGGAAGAATGAGCCAGGACACAGCAGACACCAGCATTGTCAGTCTGGGGGTGGGGGGTATATTTAAATGTATTGAAAACCAATATCAAATATGTCCACACAAGGGATATACTTGAAACCCTGCGTTCTTAGATTGTAGGCTCCAAGGAGCAGGGAAAAAATATATATAGCAAAAGGAGTAGTAGTTGCCATGAGCCAACTACCGAAGTACAGTTGCAAGAAAAAGTATGTGAACCCCTTGGGATTACGTGGAGTTTTGCATGAATTGGGCATAAAATGTGCTCTGAACGTCATCTAAGTCACAACAATAGAAGAACACAGTCTGCTGAACATAATACTACACAAACATTAGATGTCGCCATGGTTTAATTGCACATAACATGTAAACATTCACAGTGCAGGGAGGAAAAAGTATGTGAACCTTTGGACTTAATAACTGGTTGACCCTCCTTTGGCAGCAATAACCTCAACCAAACGTTTCCTGTAGTTGCAGATCAGACCTGCACAACGATCTGGAGTCATTTTGGACCACTCCTCTTCACAAAACTGTTTCAGTGTAGCAATATTCTTGGGATGTCTGGTGTGAATCGCTCTCTTAAGGTCATGCCACAGCATTTCAATGGGGTTGAGGTCAGGACTCTGACTGGGCCACTCCAGAAGGCGTATTTCTGTGCTGTTGCAGCCATTGTTTTGTTGAATTACTTGTATGCTTTGGGTCATTGTCCTGTTGCATCACCCATCCTCTGCGGAGCTTCAGTTGGCGGACAGATGGTCGTACGTTTTCCTGCAAAATGTCTTGATAAACTCTGGAATTCATTTTCCCATCAATGACAACAATCCGTCCAGGCCCTGAGGCAGCAAAGCAGCCCCAAACCATGATGCTCCCTCCGCCATGTTTTTACAGTGGGGATGAGGTTTTGATGTTGGTGTGCTGTGCCTTTTTTTCTCCACACATAGTGTTGTGTGTTCTTCCCAAACAACTCAATCTTGGTTTCATCTGTCCACAGTATATTTTGCCAGTAGTGCCGTGGAACATCCAGGTGCTCTTTTGCAAACTTCAAACGTGCTGCAATATTCTTTTTGGACAGCAATGGCTTCCTCCGTGGTGTCCTCCCATGTACTCCATTCTTGTTTAATGTTTTCCTTATTGTAGATGTGTCAACAAAAATGTTAGCATGTGCCAGAGATTTCTGTAGGTCTTTAGCTGACACTCTGGGATTCTTCTTTACCTCATGCAGCATTCTGCGCTGTGCTCTTGTAGTCATTTTTACAGGACGACCACGCCTAGGGAGAGTAGCAACAGTGCTAAACTTTCTCCATTTGTAGACAGTCTGTCTTACCGTGGACACATGAACATCAAGGCTTTTGGAGATACTTTTGTAACCCTTTCCAGCTTCATGCAAGTCAACAATTCTTGATCATAGGTCTTCTGAGAGCTCTTTTCTGTGAGGCATGGTTCACATCAGACAGTGCTTCTTGAAACCAGTAAACCCAAAACAGGTGTGTGTTTTTCAAGGGCAGGACAGCTGTCAGCAACACATCCAATATCATCACACTGATTGGAGTCAAGGTTGGCTCACTCCTGGCTCCAATTAGCTCTGGGAGAAGTCATTAAGCTAGAGCCTCACATACTTTTTCCTCCCTGCACTGTGAATGTTTACATGTTATGTGCAATGAAACCATGGCAACATCTAATGTTTGTGTAGTATTATGTTCAGCAGACTGTGTTCTTCTATTGTTGTGACTTAGATGACGTTCAGAGCACATTTTATGCCCAAGTCATGCAAAACTCCACGTAATCCCAAGGGGTTCACATACTTTTTCTTGCAACTGTAGGTAATACACACCCAAGAAATTTAGCTTATATGTAAAATCACATATTTTTATTATTACCCTTTAGGGAGAAAAGGTAATATCTATGGATGGTGACATGTACAATCACTGAATACACATTAAAAACATTGAAAAACAAGCAATCCAGATTGCAACATTTAAATATTTCTAGTGGTTTTCACTTTGACTGGTTTTCCAAGGAGCAGGGCCCTCCTAACCCCTTTGTATTAAACTGTATTGTCTCCCTTTGTTTTGTAAAGCGCTGAGCAAACTGTTGGCGTTATATAAATCCTGTATAATAATAAAAGGAGCAAGACCAGTATACAAGCCTCAGAGGTAGAGGGACAATTGGCAATAAATCTCAAGGTAATGTTCATGAAAAAATAAATGTAATGACTCCAATTGAGGAAACAAATAGCTACAATGTCAGCAGTCTGTTCTTTAAGCGAGTTCTGGAGTTTTCCTGCTAATGGTCATATAAACACAGAAAATAGGGAGGGGAGAGAGAGCGCCACTGTCTAAGCGTATTAGTGACAGGAAAAATGATAAAAAAAAACTGGATGATAAGTATTGCACTTACATACACATGGATAAAACACAACATTTCTATATGCCCAGTGGAGACATCAACGGAAGGCAGCTTATTAACCTTCCTGGCGGTATTCCCAAGTGTAGCTCGGGGTAAACTATTAGTGCCAAAAGCGGTAACTCCGAGCTACACTCGGGATTACCCTGCAGCGTTGCTCTGGGATCCCTCGATCACTTACCTTGTCCTGCGCTCCCGCGATGTGTCCCCTGCAGCGTCCCCGGCCAATGCCGGCATCCGTCTTCCAGGTTCCGGTCCCTGCGAGAGTCAGGACGTACAGGGGCTGGAACTGGCGGGAAATGTAAAAATTTTAAAAAGTGACATTCACTAATACACTAAACTCACATAGTAAAACATTACTGTATCAAAGCATTCCACATACATTTTGTCCCTAGTGCTTTGTCCTCTGCCCTGCCTGCATTTTTACCATTCTTTCTGCTGGAAACTGAGAAAAGTCCATGGCGTCCAAAAAGCATCCCTTTAGGTCAAAAGCGGTTTTAGACCAGCTAGAATACAGCGATAGTAAATCAGAACCACTTGCAGTATTGAGTGATAATGATTCGTGGGGAAATTCGTCATCAGACACTGAAAACTATTTTTGCGACTGAGCTCAGCGATGTGCGAATTTGGCGCTCTATTTCAAATTTCAGTGTTTTTGGTTAGATTATATTATTGAATTAAATTTATTATTATTATTTTTTATGATTTTTTATTATATTATAATTTATGATTTCGTGTTTCAAATTTTATCATACCCGGGATGTTTACTAGACTCTTGTTCTGACAGATTTCAGTGAGTTATTCCTAAAAATTACATGCCTACAAATAAAAAAACGACATATTTCCATGCAAAAACATTTACCGCTTTCAGCACAGAAATATGGACATAATCAGACCACTAGGGAGGTTAAGAATACTCTGATAGATATAAAAGGATCAGAAAGAGGAGGGGGGGAGTGCACTCTCAGTGTAGTATTACTAAAATGCAATGTACAAAAAATTAGGAGATGCACTCACATAGAGATGGTGTAACACAGGTGTTACACAAAGTGTCCAGCAGGTGGTGCCCTTCTGATGGTTCCCAATGGAGATGTGTGGAGGGTGAATAGGGAGCTGCTCATTTAGCAGGTAAAACAGGCAATGTACCAAAAACTTCCAGCCGGAGGCATCATATTGTGGATTCCAATGGATAGTCAGTCCTGGAGGGTCATGTGTGGATAAGGGTGCCAAAAAGCACTATAGTCTCTCAGAATGAAAACCAGGAGGAACTCACACTGGTGTGTATGATTGCAGGCCACTGTGGATAACAGGAAGCAAGATCACTGGCCAGGGGGGGCAGCCGTTGTGACATCTCACTTTGGGTGTGAGTGGGCGAAGCTACATGTGTTGGGGTGGAGTCCCCCTCCCCTTTGGTGCCTGACATTTTTTGTACGTTGTCTTTTTATCAATGCTACACTGAGAGTGGTGCGCTTCCCCCCTCTCTCTTTCTTATCGTTTTATATCCCTCGGAGTATTCTTAAGAAGCTGCCATCTATTGATGTCTCTCTCTACTGAGCATATTGATACACTATGTTTTATCCATGTGTATATGAGTGCAATAATTATCATCCAGGTTTTTCTCTCAACTCTTCTAGCACTACTACACTTAGACAGTGGCGGGTCTCTCCCCCTCTCTGTTTTCTGAGTATTAAATGTATTAACAGATTTAAATGCAAATAACAAATTGAAGCCAAAGTCCAGCTAACATTTTATAATCAGTTACAGCAAACACTTTTTTTTTCCTTTTAGGATAAAGGGTTTACATGAATAAATAAAAGCTGATCAATTTGAGAAGAGGATATTAAGGGGGGATATGATCAACATGTATAAATACATCAGTGGTTTATATAGTGAACTCGGTGTAGAGTTATTCACCCTGCGGTCATCAGAGAGGACAAGGGGGAACGCTTTACGTCTGGAGGAAAAGAAATGTAATCTCCAAACACAGAAAGGTTTCTTCACTGTGAGAGCTGTGAAAATGTGGAATAAACTCCCTCAAGAATTGGTTCTGCCCAGCCCAGTGGATTGCTTCAAAAAAGGACTGGATTCTTTCTTAGATACACAGAATATAACTGGATACTAACATTTATAGGTAAAGTTGATCCAGGGAATATCCAATTGCCTCTCGGGGGATCAGGAAGGAATTTTTTTCCCAGCAGGAGCAAATTGGATCATGCTTTGCTGGGTTTTTGTGCCTTCCTCTGGATCAACTGTGGGTATAGGATTATAACCTTTTTTTTTTTCTTGTTCAAACATTTTATTGTTTTACAGGGGAAGGGAAACATAGGTATAAGACATTCCATAAACATATGTACATGAGAATTAGCGGAAGCAGGAATGATGTCCGTATAAGGGTGGGGAGAAATGCACAGATACTTATAATGCAGCGATTTGGATGGTTGAGAGAAAGCAAAACTGTATATTGCATATATAATCCAGGTACATAGCGGATATGGAGATGTACTCCCCATGGTCACATAAAGTTTTCATGAAAAGCGAAGAAAATAAAAAGGAAAAAAAAAAGAAACAATTGTGGGGGGGTCGGGGGGGGGGGGTAGAATATAGGGGGGGATAGGAAAGATTGGAAAAGGAGTGGAGGGATGGGGGAAGGACGTGTGACTCCTAAGGTGGTGTAGAGGGGTTCAAGACATATTATGATTAAGAATGGCTTAATGAAGAGTCAAGGTAGTCCTTTTTTTTTAATGGTTGAACTGGATGGACTTTTGTATTTTTTCAGCCAGAGTAACTATGTAACTATGTAATTTAATCCCCTCTGCCAGTGGTAAATGGGTGGTCTCATCCCTGTAAACTGATACGATCTGCTGATGAGCTAGACTCGCCAGCCGAATCATCAATTAGAAGAAAGTGAAAAAAAAAGGAAAGTAATGCAGCCATCACATCTAAACAATTGGTAAGCTGCAACATAATAAATGTTTGCTTTTGGGTTTAATTACACTTTGTAAAGAATACCCAAACAGGTGCAAGGAAAAAAAAAAGCTTGCACATGATTGGATGATAAAAATTAGCAAAACGTTACCACATTTACTAAGCTCTGGGGAAAATAATTGCATTTTCACTTGCAAAGTGCACAGTCTATTTGCTTTTAGTAAATTTACTGTTATCCAATATTTCACCTGAACAGTACAATTGCAACTACATGTTCTCAGGGTGTATGTAGACTTCTTATGTCCATAAAAAAAAAAATTGGCATTCCTGTGTTATTGTACGTGCTATTAAATGGGCCGTAATATGGAAGTGGAAATGTTTATAGCAGCATACCAGTTGCAGGTGTTCTTTGTAATTAAATTGTATTTCTAGAGACCCCTGCCTTGTCCTGATATGATTGCCTCATCAATATGATTAGAATCCCATCCTTCAGCCCGATCCATCTTCAAGATCTGTTGTGACAGCTCACAGTCTTCTAGTCCCTAAAGGGAAACTTTGATACCACTCTATCATGTTATTTAAATCGTAATATACCCACTGCATTCAGTGGGTAAATATATTCCCCTGTGGTGATGTTTTCCAGACAGTGAAAATACATAGTAATAGTTCTTGCTGTTATTCTCAGTTTTTATTTTCATTCTTTGTAGGATCCAGTTTGAATGCTGACAGACTAGTAATCTGCTGTTATCACAATTGCGATGTCTATAGTAAAAGAGGTATCATCCTTTATGTCTAACAAGAATTACACTTAATGATACTAAATTCAAAGAGCATAATTATTTCTGAACAAGCAAAAATGTAACCTTGCCTGTTCATCTCAATTTAGGAGGTGTTAGGCTTAAGTGTTAGGGTTCAGTGTTAAGGGTTAAATGTTTGATGGCGAACCCGTGGCACGCGTGCCACAGCCGGCACGCCGAGCCTTATCTGTGGGCACGCCAGGAGAATCCAGCGGCGCGCTGTCTTCCCGGCTGTAGTGTGCGTGACAGCCGGGGGTCCCAAGTGCGCATGCACAAGAAGCAGTGCTCTTTGTGAATGGTAAGGCGGTACCTGGGACACATGACAGATCCCAGAAGCCGCCGGACCAATCACAAGCGCAGCGCTTCTCGCGCATGCGCACTGGGCATCCGGCTGTCCGACGAGCGCCCACACTACAGAAGCCGGGAAGACAACGCGCGGCTGGATAAAGGAACAGGTAAGATAAAAAAAAAAACTCTGCGGAAGTAAGAGCGGGTACCTGTCAAATTCAGGTACCCGCTCCCCCTCCCTCCCCAAAGGTCAGCAGTCATCCCTGTGCTGTCCGCAGTCTCTGGTCATCCCTGTGCTGTCCGCAGTCTCTGGTCATCCCTGTGCTGTCCGCAGTCTCTGGTCATCCCTGTGCTGTCCGCAGTCTCTGGTCATCCCTGTGCTGTCCGCAGTCTCTGGTCATCCCTGTGCTGTCCGCAGTCTCTGGTCATCCCTGTGCTGTCCGCAGTCTCTGGTCATCCCTGTACTGTCCGCAGTCTCTGGTCATCCCCTGTACTGTCCGCAGTCTCTGGTCATCTCCTGTACTGTCCGCAGTCTCTGGTCATCCCTGTACTGTGCCCGCAGTCTCTGGTCATCCCTGTACTGTGTCCGCAGTCTCTGGTCATCTCCTGTACTGTGTCCGCAGTCTCTGGTCATCCCTGTACTGTGTCCGCAGTCTCTGGTCATCCCTGTACTGTGTCCGCAGTCTCTGGTCATCCCTGTACTGTGTCCGCAGTCTCTGGTCATCCCTGTACTGTCCGCAGTCTGGTCATCCCTGTACTGGTCCGCAGTCTCTGGTCATCCCTGTACTGTCCGCAGTCTCTGGTCATCCCTGTACTGTGTCCGCAGTCTCTGGTCATCCCTGTACTGTCCGCAGTCTCTGGTCATCCCTGTACTGTGTCCGCAGTCTCTGGTCATCCCTGTACTGTCCGCAGTCTCTGGTCATCCCTGTACTGTGTCCGCAGTCTCTGGTCATCTCCTGTACTGTCCGCAGTCTCTGGTCATCCCTGTACTGTGTCCGCAGTCTCTGGTCATCCCTGTACTGTGTCCGCAGTCTCTGGTCATCCCTGTACTGTCCGCAGTCTCTGGTCATCCCTGACTGTGTCCGCAGTCTCTGGTCATCCCTGTACTGTCCGCAGTCTCTGGTCATCTCCTGTACTGTCCGCTGTCTCTGGTCATCTCCTGTACTGTCAGTCTGGTCATCCCTGTACTGTCCGCAGTCTCTGGTCATCCCTGTACTGTGTCCGCAGTCTCTGGTCATCTCCTGTACTGTGTCCGCAGTCTCTGGTCATCCCTGTACTGTCCGCAGTCTCTGGTCATCCCTGTACTGTGTCCGCAGTCTCTGGTCATCCCTGTACTGTGTCCGCAGTCTCTGGTGGTCATCTCCTGTACTGTCCGCAGTCTCTGGTCATCTCCCTGTACTGTCCGCAGTCTCTGGTCATCCCTGTACTGTGTCCGCAGTCTCTGGTCATCCCTGTACTGTCCGCAGTCTCTGGTCATCTCCTGTACTGTGTCCGCAGTCTCTGGTCATCTCCTGTACTGTGTCCGCAGTCTCTGGTCATCTCCTGTACTGTGTCCGCAGTCTCTGGTCATCTCCTGTACTGTGTCCGCAGTCTGGTGGTCATCTCCTGTACTGTGTCCGCAGTCTCTGGTCATCCCTGTACTGTGTCCGCAGTCTCTGGTCATCCCTGTACTGTCCGCAGTCTCTGGTCATCTCCTGTACTGTCCGCAGTCTCTGGTCATCCCTGTACTGTGTCCGCAGTCTCTGGTCATCTCCTGTACTGTGTCCGCAGTCTCTGGTCATCTCCTGTACTGTGTCCGCAGTCTCTGGTCATCCCTGTACTGTCCGCAGTCTCTGGTCATCTCCTGTACTGTCCGCAGTCTCTGGTCATCTCCTGTACTGTCCGCAGTCTCTGGTCATCTCCTGTACTGTCCGCAGTCTCTGGTCATCCCTGTACTGTGTCCGCAGTCTCTGGTCATCCCTGTACTGTGTCCGCAGTCTCTGGTCATCCCTGTACTGTGTCCGCAGTCTCTGGTCAGTCCTGTACTGGTCATCCCTGTCATCCCTGTACTGTCCGCAGTCTCTGGTCATCCCTGTACTGTGTCCGCAGTCTCTGGTCATCCCTGTACTGTGTCCGCAGTCTCTGGTCATCCCTGTACTGTCCGCAGTCTCTGGTCATCCCTGTACTGTGTCCGCAGTCTCTGGTCATCCCTGTACTGTCCTGGTCATCCCTGTAGTCTCTGGTCATCCCTGTACTGTCCGCAGTCTCTGGTCATCTCCTGTACTGTCCGCAGTCTCTGGTCATCCCTGTACTGTCCGCAGTCTCTGGTCTCTGGTCCCTGTACTGTGTCCGCAGTCAGTCTCTGGTCATCTCCTGTACTGTGTCCGCAGTCTCTGGTCATCCCTGTACTGTCCGCAGTCTCTGGTCATCCCTGTACTGTGTCCGCAGTCTCTGGTCATCCCTGTACTGTGTCCGCAGTCTCTGGTCATCTCCTGTACTGTCCGCAGTCTCTGGTCATCTCCTGTACTGTGTCCGCAGTCTCTGGTCATCCCTGTACTGTGTCCGCAGTCTCTGGTCATCCCTGTACTGTCCGCAGTCTCTGGTCATCTCCTGTACTGTGTCCGCAGTCTCTGGTCATCTCCTGTACTGTGTCCGCAGTCTCTGGTCATCTCCTGTACTGTGTCCGCAGTCTCTGGTCATCTCCTGTACTGTCCGCAGTCTCTGGTCATCTCCTGTACTGTCCGCAGTCTCTGGTCATCCCTGTACTGTCCCTGTATCTCCTGTCCGCAGTCTCTGGTCATCCCTGTACTGTGTCCGCAGTCTCTGGTCATCTCCTGTACTGTCCGCAGTCTCTGGTCATCTCCTGTACTGTGTCCGCAGTCTCTGGTCATCCCTGTACTGTGTCCGCAGTCTCTGGTCATCTCCTGTACTGTGTCCGCAGTCTCTGGTCATCCCTGTACTGTGTCCGCAGTCTCTGGTCATCCCTGTACTGTCCGCAGTCTCTGGTCATCTCCTGTACTGTGTCCGCAGTCTCTGGTCATCTCCCTGTACTGTGTCCGCAGTCTCTGGTCATCCCTGTACTGTGTCCGCAGTCTCTGGTCATCCCTGTACTGTGTCCGCAGTCTCTGGTCATCTCCTGTACTGTGTCCGCAGTCTCTCTGGTCATCCCTGTACTGTGTCCGCAGTCTCTGGTCATCTCCTGTACTGTCCGCAGTCTCTGGTCATCCCTGTACTGTGTCCGCAGTCTCTGGTCATCCCTGTACTGTCCGCAGTCTCTGGTCATCCCTGTACTGTGTCCGCAGTCTCTGGTCATCCCTGTACTGTGTCCGCAGTCTCTGGTCATCCCTGTACTGTGTCCGCAGTCTCTGGTCATCTCCCTGTACTGTGTCCGCAGTCTCTGGTCATCCCTGTACTGTGTCGCAGTCTCTGGTCATCTCCTGTACTGTGTCCGCAGTCTCTGGTCATCTCCTGTACTGTGTCCGCAGTCTCTGGTCATCTCCTGTACTGTGTCCGCAGTCTCTGGTCATCCCTGTACTGTGTCCGCAGTCTCTGGTCATCCCTGTACTGTGTCCGCAGTCTCTGGTCATCCCTGTACTGTGTCCGCAGTCTCTGGTCATCTCCTGTACTGTGTCCGCAGTCTCTGGTCATCCCTGTACTGTGTCCGCAGTCTCTGGTCATCCCTGTACTGTGTCCGCAGTCTCTGGTCATCCCTGTACTGTGTCCGCAGTCTCTGGTCATCTCCTGTACTGTCCGCAGTCTCTGGTCATCCCTGTACTGTGTCCGCAGTCTCTGGTCATCTCCTGTACTGTCCGCAGTCTCTGGTCATCCCTGTACTGTGTCCGCAGTCTCTGGTCATCCCTGTACTGTGTCCGCAGTCTCTGGTCATCCCTGTACTGTGTCCGCAGTCTCTGGTCATCTCCTGTACTGTGTCCGCAGTCTCTGGTCATCTCCTGTACTGTCCGCAGTCTCTGGTCATCTCCTGTACTGTGTCCGCAGTCTCTGGTCATCTCCTGTACTGTGTCCGCAGTCTCTGGTCATCTCCTGTACTGTGTCCGCAGTCTCTGGTCATCCCTGTACTGTGTCCGCAGTCTCTGGTCATCTCCTGTACTGTGTCCGCAGTCTCTGGTCATCTCCTGTACTGTCCGCAGTCTCTGGTCATCTCCTGTACTGTGTCCGCAGTCTCTGGTCATCCCTGTACTGTCCGCAGTCTCTGGTCATCTCCCTGTACTGTGTCCGCAGTCTCTGGTCATCCCTGTACTGTGTCCGCAGTCTCTGGTCATCCCTGTACTGTACTGTCCGCAGTCTCTGGTCATCTGTACTGTACTGTCTCTGGTCATCCGCAGTCTGTCGCAGTCTCTGGTCATCCCTGTACTGTCCGCAGTCTCTGGTCATCCCTGTACTGTGTCCGCAGTCTCTGGTCATCTCCTGTACTGTGTCCGCAGTCTCTGGTCATCTCCTGTACTACTGTGTCCGCAGTCTCTGGTCTGTCCTGTACTGTCCGCAGTCTCTGGTCATCCCTGTACTGTGTCCGCAGTCTCTGGTCATCCCTGTACTGTCCGCAGTCTCTGGTCATCCCTGTACTGTGTCCGCAGTCTCTGGTCATCCCTGTACTGTGTCCGCAGTCTCTGGTCATCCCTGTACTGTGTCCGCAGTCTCTGGTCATCCTGTACTGTGTCCGCAGTCTCTGGTCATCTCCTGTACTGTGTCCGCAGTCTCTGGTCATCTCCTGTACTGTGTCCGCAGCTCTGTCTGGTCATCCCTGTACTGTGTCCGCAGTCTCTGGTCATCCCTGTACTGTGTCCGCAGTCTCTGGTCATCTCCTGTACTGTGTCCGCAGTCTCTGGTCATCTCCTGTACTGTCCGCAGTCTCTGGTCATCTCCTGTACTGTGTCCGCAGTCTCTGGTCATCCCTGTACTGTGTCCGCAGTCTCTGGTCATCCCTGTACTGTCCGCAGTCTCTGGTCATCTCCTGTACTGTGTCCGCAGTCTCTGGTCATCTCCTGTACTGTACTGTGTCCGCAGTCTCTGGTCATCTCCTGTACTGTCCGCAGTCTCTGGTCATCTCCTGTACTGTGTCCGCAGTCTCTGGTCATCTCCTGTACTGTGTCCGCAGTCTCTGGTCATCCCTGTACTGTGTCCGCAGTCTCTGGTCATCTCCTGTACTGTGTCCGCAGTCTCTGGTCATCCCTGTACTGTGTCCGCAGTCTCTGGTCATCCCTGTACTGTGTCCGCAGTCTCTGGTCATCATCTCCTGTACTACTGTCCGCAGTCTCTGGTCATCCCTGTACTGTCCGCAGTCTCTGGTCATCCCTGTACTGTGTCCGCAGTCTCTGGTCATCTCCCTGTACTGTGTCCGCAGTCTCTGGTCATCTCCCTGTACTGTCCGCAGTCTCTGGTCATCTCCTGTACTGTCCGCAGTCTCTGGTCATCTCCTGTACTGTCCGCAGTCTCTGGTCATCTCCTGTACTGTGTCCGCAGTCTCTGGTCATCTCCTGTACTGTGTCCGCAGTCTCTGGTCATCTCCTGTACTGTGTCCGCAGTCTCTGGTCATCTCCTGTACTGTCCGCAGTCTCTGTCATCCCTGTACTGTGTCCGCAGTCTCTGGTCATCCCTGTACTGTGTCCGCAGTCTCTGGTCATCTCCTGTACTGTGTCCGCAGTCTCTGGTCACTGTGTCTCCTGTACTGTGTCCGCAGTCTCTGGTCATCCCTGTACTGTGTCCGCAGTCTCTGGTCATCCCTGTACTGTGTCCGCAGTCTCTGGTCATCTCCTGTACTGTGTCCGCAGTCTCTGGTCATCTCCTGTACTGTCCCAGTCTCTGGTCATCTCCTGTACTGTCCGCAGTCTCTGGTCATCCCTGTACTGTGTCCGCAGTCTCTGGTCATCCCTGTACTGTCCGCAGTCTCTGGTCATCTCCTGTACTGTGTCCGCAGTCTCTGGTCATCTCCTGTACTGTGTCCGCAGTCTCTGGTCATCTCCTGTACTGTGTCCGCAGTCTCTGGTCATCTCCTGTACTGTGTCCGCAGTCTCTGGTCATCTCCCTGTACTGTGTCCGCAGTCTCTGGTCATCTCCTGTACTGTGTCCGCAGTCTCTGGTCATCCCTGTACTGTGTCCGCAGTCTCTGGTCATCCCTGTACTGTGTCCGCAGTCTCTGGTCATCTCCTGTACTGTGTCCGCAGTCTCTGGTCATCTCCCTGTACTGTCCGCAGTCTCTGGTCATCTCCTGTACTGTCCGCAGTCTCTGGTCATCCCTGTACTGTCCGCAGTCTCTGGTCATCCTCCCTGTACTGTCCGCAGTCTCTGGTCATCTCCCTGTACTACTGTGTCCGCAGTCTCTGGTCATCCCTGTACTGTCCGCAGTCTCTGGTCATCTCCTGTACTGTCCGCAGTCTCTGGTCATCTCCTGTACTGTCCGCAGTCTCTGGTCATCCCTGTACTGTGTCCGCAGTCTCTGGTCATCTCCTGTACTGTGTCCGCAGTCTCTGGTCATCCCTGTACTGTGTCCGCAGTCTCTGGTCATCCCTGTACTGTGTCCGCAGTCTCTGGTCATCTCCTGTACTGTGTCCGTCCTGGTCAGTCCTGTACTGGTCAGTCTCTGGTCATCTCCTGTACTGTCCGCAGTCTCTGGTCATCCCTGTACTGTCCGCAGTCTCTGGTCATCTCCTGTACTGTGTCCGCAGTCTCTGGTCATCTCCTGTACTGTGTCCGCAGTCTCTGGTCATCTCCTGTACTGTGTCCGCAGTCTCTGGTCATCCCTGTACTGTGTCCGCAGTCTCTGGTCATCCCTGTACTGTCCGCAGTCTCTGGTCATCTCCTGTACTGTCGCAGTCTCTGGTCATCTCTGTACTGTCATCCCTGTACTGTACTGTCCGCAGTCTCTGGTCATCTCCTGTACTGTGTCCGCAGTCTCTGGTCATCTCCTGTACTGTGTCCGCAGTCTCTGGTCATCTCCTGTACTGTCCGCAGTCAGTCTCTGGTCATCCTGTACTGTGTCCGCAGTCTCTGGTCATCCCTGTACTGTGTCCGCAGTCTCTGGTCATCCCTGTACTGTGTCCGCAGTCTCTGGTCATCCCTGTACTGTGTCCGCAGTCTCTGGTCATCCCTGTACTGTGTCCGCAGTCTCTGGTCATCTCCCTGTACTGTCCGCAGTCTCTGGTCATCTCCTGTACTGTCCGCAGTCTCTGGTCATCCCTGTACTGTCCGCAGTCTCTGGTCATCCCTGTACTGTGTCCGCAGTCTCTGGTCATCTCCTGTACTGTGTCCGCAGTCTCTGGTCATCCCTGTACTGTCCGCAGTCTCTGGTCATCCCTGTACTGTGTCTGCAGCTCTGGTCATCCCTGTACTGTCCGCAGTCTCTCTGGTCATCTCCTGTACTCTGTCCGCAGTCTCTGGTCATCTTCTGTACTGTGTCGCAGTCTCTGGTCATCTCCTGTACTGTGTCCGCAGTCTCTGGTCATCTCCTGTACTGTGTCCGCAGTCTCTGGTCATCTCCTGTACTGTCCGCAGTCTCTGGTCATCTCCTGTACTGTCCGCAGTCTCTGGTCATCCCTGTACTGTGTCCGCAGTCTCTGGTCATCCTGTACTGTCCTGTACTGTGTCCGCAGCAGTCTCTGGTCATCTCCTGTACTGTGTCCGCAGTCTCTGGTCATCCCTGTACTGTGTCCGCAGTCTCTGGTCATCCCTGTACTGTGTCCGCAGTCTCTGGTCATCCCTGTAGTGTGTCCGCAGTCTCTGGTCATCCCTGTACTGTGTCCGCAGTCTCTGGCCATCTCCTGTACTGTCCGCAGTCTCTGGTCATCCCTGTACTGTGTCCGCAGTCTCTGGTCATCCCTGTACTGTGTCCGCAGTCTCTGGTCATCCCTGTACTGTGTCCGCAGTCTCTGGTCATCCCTGTACTGCACTGTTGGAAGAGCACTCAGCAGAGCTCTTTCCCCCATCACTGCACTGCACACAGCCTGGGCACAGACAGCAAATCCTCTACTCCCTACACACTACAAATGTCTGAGATTGAATTCACTTACACACACAGCCATGATCTGCACAGTGTGTAGCTGGCTACTGCAGCTGTGCTGCCATTCCAACCAAGACATTTCACAGGTCAGAACTGCATTATAGCAGTCAGATACACACAGTGCAGACTGTGGGTGTGTGTAAGGAAATCTGATTTCAGCAATGGGATGCATGGGGTGCAGGAGCTCTGCTGCCTGTGCCCAGGCTGTGTACAGTGTAGGGATGGGGGAAGGAGTTCAGCATAGTTGCCAACATTTAAAAAAAACATTTCTAGGGTCACTTTTTTTGCTGTGCATCCAGAAAGCCATTGTAGATGGAGAATATACTTTAATTAGGGATGGGGCATTCATTTGTAGTGCTAACCTGTTGAGGGCTACTGTGTTTTCTGGGTCCCCCTAAGCTTTGTACAGCCAGGCAACACGCATTTTTTCACACTTACATTCACAGTCAGTGAACTGTCCATGAACTTGGTTTTTGTTATGTTATTTGGGAAAATAACTTGGATGGGGTAACAGGGATTATGGGATGCCCAACTTGCCTGAATCAATGCACGTGGACAACTTCCTACCTATTTACAGAAAAAGGTTCTGGACTGTTCTCCTTGAATGCAGTCAGTCTTTATGGATCAGTAGCAAAAGCCCCTTATGAGCTAGGGCGGGGGAGAGCAACCAGTAGATCTTGGACAGGTGACTGGTAGATCACGTTCTGGGCTTGCTGACTGGCCATCCAACAGCATAAAACAGAGTGCAATGCAGAGAGACTACTTGAAAAATTGGAGCTGTAGTAGGGAGCAAAAGCTACGTAGGTTGATGTCTCCTCTGTCATGCTGGCTCCTATGCCCTGTCATGGTTGGTGGGTGTAGCACCTTCCAAGCATGACACATTTAAATGAATGAGGCAGCTCTGCAAGTGCCCTGCTACCTTGTGCAGTACAGCAAACAAGGAGTTAAACAGGCAGCGGTGTGTTGCTTTTTCACCACCTGCCCCCCCTCCCCCCTTGGACCCTGAAGAAGCATTTACTTAAATGGGGCCCTACTGACAGGCGGTAGCACTCACCAAAAGTAACAGGGGTGTAATTTCTGCTGCGGCATGTGTACAACTTTGGCTGCTGCCTCAGCAGCTAAGAGGTAGGGACTGGGGGCGGTAAAACCTTGACTCAACTGCAGGGTTTTACCCCCCCCTCCCGACTTTACATGTGAACAAGCCTCAAGAGTGCCGCTACCGGATGCAACTAAGGGCTCATTCATAAGTGCAGCAGGCACTGCTGCTCCTCTGCATAGTGATCTGAGTGCGTTTGACAGGTGGTGAGGAGGTGATATGTGGGTGCCTCTTTACCACCTGATTTAAACCCATGATTTCCGTGCAATGCATGTGAATGTGACATGATAGTATGGCAATTAGAGGTTTAAATCAGATGTGGGGAGGTGACACTAGCCGACACTGTTCTTGGTGATCTTTGACTTCTCCCATGTTGTTCAGGTAGATCTTTACCTCTTTAACCCCTGAGCTAGGGACTCTCAGTCCCTCTAAACGTTAGCACAGATTGTTGCAAACTACATGTAGAAGTATCTTCTCTCCCCTGTAGATCTGATGCCAGCTCCACAGCCTGCAGACACTACCAGCCCTCCTGGCTGCTCTGAAGATCTCCCAGGACAAGGATAAAGGATTAGGCAAAGAGCTGTCCTTTGAAAGCTTGCTACATGTGGGAGCCTCTCCCCTTGTGAATCCCCTAGTGCGTTGATGTACTCACTCTGTCCTTCTTGTTCTCATTGCTCTCTCAGGCAATGATCCTGTTCATACCATGATGCTGAATGGATCTTACTGAGCCAGCCCAAGCCCAGCCAGGAGGCCAAGCCCCCTAATGGACCCCTCCCAGGCCACTGACAGCCTCCAAAGTACTCCATCTTCCATCCAATTCCCCTGCTAGGAGGCTCTCTCATATTTATGGGTTAGCTTACCACACTACCAGGGACACTAAATCTGGGATTGACCAGACTCCCATAAACATGCAGATTTAGGTCTACACTCCTCCCGCCCACTGGCTTCTGGAAGCTTCTATGGTCCTCCAGAACCAGGTGTAGGCGATAGAGTCTCTATCTGCTGAGTCACCCAGCCTGATCTGCAGTAGCCTCACCTAAGTACAGATTCACACAGTTACCATGAGTAATAACCAGGGCGGACTGACAACTTATGGGCCCTTGGGCAACAGGGGATCATGGGGCCCCTGTGTCCTTGCCCACACCCAAAAAAGCCTATGAAAAAGCCAAGGAAAGGTACCAGGGCATCTCATGGGGCCCCCTACTGACCCCAGGTCCTCGGGCAGTGCCCGAGTGCTCAAATGGTCAGTCCGCCCCTGGTCATAAACAATAATAAATTTACCTATACTAACACTAGTAGCACACTAAAGGGTGCTACACATTAAAAACCAGTAGTTTTACAAGCAGCATATCATTATCATTAACCTAATTCTGTACTTTAATTACACATATATAAGAGAGCTGTAATTATACTAGGGCAACATAATGCCAGGCTAGGGCAGTATAGTGACAGGTAAGGAAGTATAGTGGTAGGTTAGAGCAGTATAGTGGAAAATTAGGGCAGTATAGTAGCAGGTTAGATCAGTATAGCAGAAGGCTAAGGCGGTAAAGTGGCTAATTAAGGCAGTATAGTGGCAGGTTAGAACAGTAAAGTGGCAATATACTGGCAGATTAGAGAAATATAGTGGCAGCCTGGGGCAGTATACTGGCATTTTAGTGGCAGGTTAAAGCAATATAGTGTCTATAATAGTGGCAGGCTAGGGCAGTATAGTGGCATGTTAGGGAAGTATAGTGGAAGTTTGGGCTGTATAGTGGCAGTTTGGGTCAGTATAGTGGCAGAATAGCGACATGCTAAAGCAGTATAATGGCAGGCTGGGTCAGGTTAGATTAGTATAGTGTCAGGATAGAGCAATATGGTGGTAGGTTGGGGCAGAATAGTGGCAGGCTAGGGCAGTATAGTGGCAGGCTAGAGCAGTATAGTGGCAGGTTAGAGCAGTATAGTGGCAGGCTGGGACAGTATAGTGGCAGGTTAAAGCAGTAAAGTGGTAGGGCCAGAGCAATATAGTATCAGGCTAGAGCAGTATAGAGACAGTATAGTGGCAGGTTAGAGCAGTATAGTGGCAGGCTGAGACTGTATAGTGGCAGGTTAAAGCAGTAAAGTGGCAGGCTTGAGCAATATAGTAGCAGGCTAGGACAGTTATAGTGGTAGGTTATAGCAGTATAGTGGTAGGTATATAGCAGTATAGTGGCAGGCTGGGGCAGTATAGTGGCAGTTAGAGCAGCATAGTAGCAGCCTGGGACAGTATACTGGCAGTATAGTAAACAGATTGAAGCAGTATGTTGTTCAGTATAGTGGCAGGTTAGGGCAGTAGAGTGGCAGGCTATGGCAGTAGAGTGGCATGTTAGGGCAGTATAGTGTTAGGTTGGGCAATATAGTGGTAGGTTACAGCAGTATAGTGGCAGGCTGGGGCAGGTTAGGTCATTATATTGACAGGTTAAGGCGGTATAATATCAGGTTAGATCAGTATAGTGATAGGCTGGGGCAGACTCGGACAGTATACTGGCAGGCTAGGGCAGTAGTAGTGCTAGTATAGTGGCAGGCTAGGGCAGTATAGTGGCATGTTAGGGCAGTATAGTGGAAGTTTATGCTGTATATTGGCAGTTTGGGTCAGTATAGTGCAGAATAGCGGCATGTTAAAGCAGTATAATGGCAGCTGGGTCAGGTTAGATAGTATAGTGGCAGGATAGAGCAATATGGTGGTAGGTTGGGGCAGAATAAGTGGCAGGCTAGGGCATTATAGTGGCAGGCTAGAGCAGTATAGTGGCAGGTTAGAGCAGTATAGTGGCAGGCTGGGACAGTATAGTGGCAGGTTAAAGCAGTAAAGTGGTAGGCCAGAGCAATATAGTATCAGGCTAGAGCAGTATAGAGACAGTATAGTGGCAGGTTAGAGCAGTATAGTGGCAGGCTGAGACTGTATAGTGGCAGGTTAAAGCAGTAAAGTGGCAGGCTTGAGCAATATAGTAGCAGGCTAGGACAGTATAGTGGTAGGTTATAGCAGTATAGTGGCAGGCTGGGGCAGTATAGTGGCAGGTTAGAGCAGCATAGTAGCAGCCTGGGACAGTATACTGGCAGTATAGTAACAGATTGAAGCAGTATGTTGTCAGTATAGTGGGCAGGTTAGGGCAGTAGAGTGGCAGGCTATGGCAGTAGAGTGGCATGTTTAGGGCAGTATAGTGTTAGGTTGGGCAATATAGTGGTAGGTTACAGCAGTATAATTGGCAGGCTGGGGCAGGTTAGGTCATTATATTTGACAGGTTAAGGCGGTATAATATCAGGTTAGATCAGTATAGTGATAGGCTGGGGCAGACTCGGACAGTATACTGGCAGGCTAGGGCAGTATAGTGCTAGTATAGTGGCAGGCTAGGGCAGTTTAGTCACAGTATAGAGGCAGTATAGTGACAGGCTAGGGCAATATAGTGGCAGGTTAGAGCAGTAAAGTGGCAGGTAAGGTCAGTATAGTGGCAGATTAGAGCAGTATATAGGCAGGCTAGGGCAGTATAGTTTGCAGGTTAGTGTAGTACAGTGGCAGGTTAGAGCACTATAGTGGCAGGTAAGGTCAGCATAGTGGCAGGTTAGAGCAGTATATTGGCAGGCTAGGGCAGTATAGTTGCAGGTTAGTTCAGTATATTGGCAGGTTAGGAGCAGTATAGTTGCATATTAAATCAGTATAGTGGCAGGCAAGAACAGTATAGTGGCAGTATAATGGCACGTTACAGCAGAATAGTGACAAGCTGGGGTAGTATAGTGGCAGGCTATGGCAATTTAGTGGCAGGCTAGGACAGTAAAGTAACAGTATAAAGGCAGGTTAGAGAGCAGTATAGTGGCAGGCAGGAGCAGTTTAGATGTGGCAGGTTAGAGCAGTTTAGTGGCAGATTAGAGCAGTATAGTGGCAGGTTAGAGAAGTATAATGGTAGGTTAGAACAACATAGTGACAGCAGGGGCAATATACTGGCAGTATATAGTGGCAGGTTAGAGCAGAATAGTGGCAGGCTGGGGCAGGTTAGATCAGTATAGTGACCAGTTAGGGCAGTATAGTGTCAGATAAGAGCAGTATAGTATGGAGGCTGGGGCAGAATAGTGGCAGTGTTAGGGCAGTATAGTGGCAGGCTAGGGCAGTATAGTGGCAGGCAAGGACAGTATAGTGGCACTATAGTGGTAGGCTAGAGTAGTATAGTTGCAGGCTAGGGCAGTTTAGTGGCAGTTAGGGCAGTATAGTGCAGATTAGAGCAGTATAAGTATAGTATTTATTAACCAATGTTTCTCATTTAGCCTACTGAGCCACTAAACAGTTAATTCTTCCTATGATTTAAAGCATACCTAAACCCAAATTGAAAAATGAGATACTGTATATAGCAGCCTAACCCTTAGATGTGGTGGCCTACAAAATAACACACTTCCTGTCCTCTTGCATCTAGGCTTTTTTACTATTGTAAACTTCAACTTTACCACATAACCTCCTAACACTTAACCACTTAACACTTAAACCCTTAACTCTATACCCCCTATCACATACATTTAACATACTCCCCAAAACCAAACCATAAAACTGAACTCCAGGAATGAAGACAAACTCTACACTTGCAGTGGGTCTCCCTTGCTCGTTTAATCTAGGAGTGCATAGATAAAGTGTATTACACATCTTATATTCTCAGTATGGCAGGCTGAAGGCCTAGGTTCAAGTTTCAGGCTGTGAGCAGACTGTAGGCAGTTCCTCAGAGTCATCACACCCTGCATTGTACTTGTGGAGGTGAGCATACAACCATGAAACTGAAGCTGCCTAGAGAGGACACTGTGAGGGACTTGATTGCATGGATTGTGGAAGCCTGAGCCAGGAATAAGGTAATACACCTTTTTCTTGCACCCCTAGATTAAACAAACATTTAACCCATACAGTGCGGGGCCCGCCCCATTTCAAGTTGGTAGACTTTGTCTTGCTCCCCTAGTTTGGCATTAAGTCTAAATCTTAAAGAAAGACTTCCCTTTATGGGTCTCTTGATCCAAGCACTAAACCTAAAATACCCTAAAATTAACCCCTTGTATTCTATACTCAGTTTGTACTATCCTGGGGGCAAAGGCCATGTTACCAAAACTTAACAGGTTTGTGCCAAAAAGATCTGATTGCTCGAACATTACCAGTTCTAAACCGACTTGGAACAGTTACAGTCTTATGCTTCTTTGTTTTCCTCTACTAATGACCTGTTGCCAGGTTAGCAGTGATGACCACACTTTGTTGGGGTACAGATTGGCTAAAATGAGTTTTTACTGGTGTGATGAGGGTCACACATTCTTTCCAGTCCGGCATTTTGGGAACATTGTGCTCACTTTTTTCCTTGGATTGACAGAAAAGATAACATTTTATTTTTTCAAGCTAGAGCTTATTGAAGCCTTCACGTGCCATTGCTCGCTGGTCTAGGTGGTGGTGCTATGAAGCTCCGCCCTTCTCCACATCTTCTCACTTCAGGTACTCAGTCATCTTAACTAGCGCGTGTTGGGGCGGAATCGGGAGCTGCGGGGGGTGCGTTGCTGTGTATGAATTATAATAAAATATGCGGTGAATTAGAAATGAATTATAATAAAATATGGCAGAATTGGAGATGTTTGTAGCAGATGGGGCTTGAGGTTGGCACCAAATGGCATTTTAGTCCTTGCTGGGATAGTGGGTACAACCTTTGGAATCACTCTAACAGAACATTGATGGAGACAACATTACTCATACATTACGAAAAAACTGCATCAGCAATTTGACAATAATCAGATGTTCTACTTTGTCTGAAGGGTGCTATCTTCCTCTTTTGATCTTCTTTTATTTTGTGTTGTGCCAAGGAAGCCAATTGTCATCATGTGCTACCCTCCTTGGATTTATCTTATAGGTATCATAGGCTGTTCCTCAAACTAAAGTTTTTCTACTCACTGTAATTTGGCATTTTCTTTTATTACTGTAATGTTCTTCTCCTTGGATTTTATGCTGATTGAATGTAATTTTCTGGGAGTTTCCAGTTTATATCTATATATCTAATTTAAGGCCAAAGTCTGTGTCAAGTTATGAAAAACTACCGACATGTGAACTTCTAAATTTTGTAAGAGACTAAATATCTCTACAGGACTGTCCTACTTGCCAAAATGGTTATAATGCAGCGGGTGGGATTCCCCTATCAACATTATCTGTGTTGATGGGGAATGAAGCAATATTTTTTTTTTCCTTCAACGTGTGGTTGTGAGGAAAGAGAGTTGCAGAATGTATATGGCCTGCCATAGTGTCTTTGTTTCTTTGTCAGTTGTCATGGTCAAGGTGCTCACTACTGTATGTTAAAGCTACCCACTAGTTAACTGTAAGGGGAAATAATCAAGAAGATGAAGGAAAGAAAACAAAAGCACAGATCCACAGTAATGAATGAAGAAGGTAGCTGCTTGCACTGCAGGTTTTTACAGACAGCTTCTCCTTCAATAAGCTGACATGATCGAGAACAGTGTCCAGGAAACCTGGGAGTTTGTGAAAAAGGAGTTAGGGTCAGTTTCACACATGTATCTGTGCGTTCTTGTTATTTACAAGCGATCCATGACTTTAAAGCCAAACTGGTGGTCACAATAAAAGCTCTTGCAAGACGTGAAATGCTTGTTAAATCTAGGGGAGAATCCTAGGGCAGAAATACTTACCTTATTCTGTGCTCCATCAGGCTCCCCTTTAGTGACTGGTCCCCTGCAGCCTCCTCTCCAAGCTGCTCATGCCATGTTCAAACATTTGCCACATACAATGGAGGATTAATAGTCCTGCATGTGTGCCTTTAAAGATCCAGCACCTTTACTTCAGATGTAGCAACTCTGTCCTTAGTTGTAAGGTTAGAGTGCTCACCTTTGCCAACTCCTTGCTTCACTGATGAACTGGTCTTTAACAAACTAGTTGAATTTTAGATAAACAACATTTTCATCCTACCTCAATCCCAGGAGGTTGGAGTATCTTCATTCATTTTTTCCTTGGGAACTGTGGCTCATAGGCATGTGTGGCCCACCAAACGTCTTGGAGCCAAAATTAATGTGGTAGGTGTTGTCAAGGATTGAACTGTATGGTTGTAATTCCAAGACCACTTTGATTTAAGTACTAAATGTGTTTATTTTCTTTGTGTTCTTATCAGTTCAGCTCCTCAGCTATTGAATCAGGGTGTAATTAAACCTGTCATATGCCCTATTGCCTTGTGGGTGGTAAAGGGTAATATACAACGCTATCTTTACTAGCTGCCGTCTTACTAGTACTTTAATTACTAGTTGAGTGGCACTGTTCGCTTTCAAAACATGGTCCCTTGTTTGAATATGTCTTCTGTTGACATATTATAGGGAAAGCCAAAAATGCTTCCATACTGTTTGGGTGGGCAGTCTTTTTGGTCTCATTATGGTGTTGGGTACTGCTATTGCATATAGTGTGGTATAGTGGTTCACCAAGTGACTATAACATGATGGGATACATCCTCTGACAACTGTAGCAATATTGCCATATCAGAGGTAGAATTTGGCCTCAGTGCCCTTTGGCACTGAATAGGACTACACAATATTGGCAGACTTGGTTCAACCACGTTGGACACAGTACCCTCACAGGTTTCTTGACTCCATTTGCACATGAACTTTCACTTTCACAGAGGGGCAGGGTCCTTACCCTTGGCAGTTATGACCTGCCAAGTCACTGATGAGTCCTCCGGGGAGCATTTTTCTGTGGTATAATATAACATCACTCAGGATGAGCTGGGACCACACTCATTCAGACACTTGTTGGTATCTTTCTAGGACTGGCCACTGTCATAACTATATCACCTCTCATGCGAGGGGGGCAACCCACTGGATTCTCTCTGCATCTCTGCCTAGTTATAGTCATGTAATAGATTGCAAGAGGTTCACTCCTGAAGGCCTTTTTTGGGCCTTCTTCCAATTAAGTCAGGGATTGCAATTTCTTCTCTCCTTGCACCTCGCAAGAAGTATTCTTGTCCAAACTTCAATACTTATAACTCTGTCTGGAGCCTGAGCCAAACTTTTTCAGTTAATTTTGGATGACCATCCCCCAATGACGCTGTCTGTTTGCTGGTGTATCTGTCAGATTTCTGCCTACGACAGCTGTGGTACATGCTATGGTATGCTTCTAACACTGTTTGTGGAACTTTAAATTGGGGTTGTTTCTGTCTTTCTCTTGCAAGGTTTTTCCTGATATTGTAGGACAGGCAGTACATTTACAAATTGTTCCTCTCAGCCACCCACCTCATTCTAGTCAGCTCGTTTTAACTCGGTACCACCATTTTACTATGACTTATCACTGTTTGCTATAATCTTACAATTCCTGTGCAATATAGCAGAATAGATATTTCCCATGCTTTTGTTGTTTGCTGAAGGAGTGGACCCTAATGTTGCAGCTTGGATATACATTGATTCTAATTGGTTACTTATTTGCCAAAGGAATCCTCGTCTGATCACCTCCTCTAAGGCAATAATGGTAATTTACTGCCTGCTGAGTGGGTGGGATCCATTATGAATATGTCAGGCGCCCACAATCTCTCTTGACCCAGTCGCCCCAAGGTCCTGACCAGGCCTGTGTACTTCAGTAATTGCTTGTAGAAAGAATCCTACCATTGGATTAGGGATTGTCATTATTGGAAGGGTAGTAGATTGCCTGCATCCCTTTGATAGTAGTAATACCATTGCACCACTACTGTGCATCACCATCACTAAGTGCAACAGGCTCAGTGATTGCCGAATGATCAGACGTGAGAATAACTGGAGCTTGCTCTCAATGAAGTCTAGGATAGGTCTGGTGACACAGCTTGTGGGATCCAAGTCACAAGGACAAAACACCACACCACTAGAACTTCAATATTCCAGAGAAACAGCTTACAATTTAGGACTACTGCCTGGCTGCCCACATGCCCAGTTCTAATAGCTTGAAGGCATCCTGCCGGGCGGAAGATCACCTGTTCGGCAACCCAGGGTGAAATCTTAATGATGCATGATGTGCATGGGGCCCATAATCAGGGCCAGGTATGGGGGGGTGGGCGCTGTGTTGGGGATGCGTGCACTGCGATTTGGCAACTCATGCCGCTCCCGTCTTGAAAGCAGTAACTGCAGTGTCCACTCTGTGAGAGGGAGCAGTGGCTGGATTTTTTCTGGAGAGAGGTTTCAGCTTTCTACCTTCCTCCAGCATGGGGATGAAGAGAGCCTGGCACTGATACTGGAGAACTCAACCTCAATCTCAGAATGGGAGTAGGAAGGAGAAGTTAGCTTCAATGCAGGTGGGAACCAGCATTTGTGAGCACAAGGGGGAACAATTACTGATGTAAGGGAGATACTGTGGATAGGGGCAACCCAGTGTATGTGGACGACTGATGGTGATCCAGATGGTATGGGGAACACTGTGGATGGGGGAAACCTGATGTATGATGGGCAATGTTGATGGGGGGACCCTGATGTAATGTGGACAATTGTGATGGGGAATGCCTGATGTACAGTATAAAGGGGCACTGTGATAGAGGAACCTGATGAAACGGGGGCACTGTGATGTGGAACCTGATGTAATGAGGCTGCTGTTATGGGAGACATCTTGCATGTATATGGGGAATTCTGTGATAGGTGAACCAGATGTAGAAGGGGGCAGCTGTGTTAATGGGGATACCTGATTTAAGAGGCACTGTTTATGGGGAACCCCTGATGTATTGGGGACACTGTGATGTGGGATACATTGACTGATGTACAGGAGATACTGTGATGAGGAACCTGATGAATGGGGACAAACTGTGATGGGGGGAACCTGATTGTATGTATGGGCACTGTGAGGGGGAAATCTGATGTTTATGGGCACTGTGGATGGGGGAAATATGGATGGTACACGGGGGAACCGTGATGTTAGGAACATTGAATGCATGGGAGATTGTGATGTGGGAACCTGATGTAATGGAGAAATTGTTGATGGGGCACCAGATGTATTGTGACACTGTGAATGTGGGAACCTGATGTACTGTAAATGAGTACTGGTGATTAGGGAACCCTGATGTGTATGGGCACTGTGATGAAGGCGGAACCTGATATTAAAGGGTGTACTGTAATTGGGGAAATATGATGTATATGGGCCCCTGTAATGGGGAACGCCCTAATGTAAGATGGACACTATGAATGGGGAAAATAATGAATGTCAAAAGGGCAATCGTGACATGGGAAACGTGATGTTATGAGGGTGAACTGTGGATGTTGGGAAACTGAATGTATGGGGAAACTTTTGATGGTGAAACTGATGTATTTGGGCACTGTGATGGGGGAACCCTGCTGTAACTGTATATGAGTACATGGTTGGATGGGGGAACCTGATGTGTATAGGCACTGGTGAAAGAGATGGAACATGATACAATGGTGTATTGTAATGGGGAATATGATGTATATGGGCCCTGTGATGGGTGAGCCTAATGTATATTGGACACTGTTGATGGGGGACAACTGATGCATGCTGCTAGGGGGGGGGGGGGAGGCCCCAGTGCAATAACATTGCCCATGGGCCCATCGCCATAAAGCTGGCATTTGCAGCTGAGCTACTCCTCTTTATGTTGCAGTGATCTGAAAAGTTGATGTGTTTAGGGAAACTGATAAACGTAATCCTACATGGGCATGTCCAAGGACCCAGGTAGCCATGGGGAACAGAGTTAAAGGGGTCATGCTCCTCCCTCTGAGCAATGGTGATTAAATGGACACCGTCCAACTGACCAAGAAGTGACATCACCTAAATCACACTTAGTCTACAGTAACAAGAGTGCCTAGGCAACAGTCCAAATGTCAGAAAGTGCGACCACATAATTTTTCAGGAGATTAAAGAACAAAAGGTGGATTTTTTCAGTAGTACTGTGCTTAGGCAAAACCGTAGATTGTAGAGACTGTAGCAAAAAGGATAGAGAAACTCGTAAGGACAGCAGACGAGAAGGAGCCGGAGGCCAGGTGGCACCAGATTGTGGAAGAGGTAGAGGAAAGAAGCAGTGAAGTGAATGTGGTTGAGGGGAAGAGAGAAAACATGGGGTCCAGGAATAATGAGAGAGAGACATGAGTCATCAAGACTGTAATGTGATGAAATATAGAGAGACTAATTTGCAAATCTGCACAACAATACATAGTGTGTGAATATTCACTGCAAATATCCATATTACAGTGTTAACATAATTCATACCTGCACATTTGGATAAAATGAAGTGAATACATACAGTATGTAGAAAATCCTCTTCACATTTGTGAAAACTGGTAATCTAAAATCACTTGTTGAATTCCAGATATTGCTTTCTGAAGATTAAATTATAGAAAAAAAAATGCATTTCCTTTCCTCAAAAAAAATAAACAATGACCCACTCTAGGGCTGTAATGCCACTACTAATGTCAGCTTTCCTTGGAGTAGAAAAGATTTTAAGAATCAAGTGTGTAAACTATTTGGGTATGTTGACTATCAGCATTTCAGGGGTTTGGACGCACTTAGATGGTGCAGGGTATTCATCCATTTCTTTTCAGTACAATTTTAGTAAACTGCAACTATCCAGTAGATGCTTATTTTCTCAACCAAGGATGGAAATTTTCCTTCTAAGAGTTTTTTTCCAATGACTAATATAACTATTTTACAACATAGTATGTGCTAATAGCATGTAAATAATGATTATTCAACTCTGAACTAAAATCGAAGAAACTAAAAAATAATCAATCCTCCCCCCAAAGAATACCTAAAAGTGATGTGCACTGTGAGAGTTTGAAAATGCTTTACTATTATCAATCATGCAGGGATTATAAATAGGAGTAAGTCTTCCAAAAAAATATACCAAATAGAACATTACTCCTTTCCAAACACCAAATGCATCTAGAGGAAAAAAATCATAGATGTTTCTAAACCAAAGAAATTTAATTAGCAAAACAAAAAACCCCCCTCGAGCAAACACCCAAAATTACAAAATGTAACAATGTCTAAATATCTTATAGAATTTATCCAACTGATGTGAATATAAAGCTTTGACTAAAAGATGATCAGCACCTTCACATACAGATAAAACTAAACTTTTATTTAAGAGGCCCTTAACCTCCCTAGCGGTCTGATTAAGTCAGTATATTCTCCTGCTCAATGGAGGTAATTTTTTTGAATAACTCACTGAAATCCTGCCCGAACAAGAGTCAAGGTAAACATCCTTGTGTATAATAAGAACTTGAAAAACATGAAATCATTAAATTAATAATTTAAATACATCAATCATGAAAAAATAAATAATATAATAAATTTACATTAAAAATATTTTTTTTTTTTGTAATCAAACCAAAAACATTGGAAATTTGAAAATATAGCGCCACAGTTTCACACACTCACTGAGCACAGTCGCAAAATCGTTTTCAGTGTCTGATGATGAAATTTCCCCACGAATCATAATCACTCAATTCGTGCAAGTAGTGCTTAATTTACTATCGCCTGTATCTCTACGCTGGTCTAAAACCAATTTTTGACCTAAAGGTACGCTTTTATGGAACGCCATGGACATTTCTCTTCTCAGTTTCCGAGGCAGAAAGAACATTAAAAATGGCAGTCAGGGCACAGCACAAAAGCACTGAGGGATAAAATGTATGTGAAAATGTTTTAAATACAGTAATGTTTTACTATGTGATTTTTAGTGAATTTAGTGAATGTCACTTTTTTGTCATTTCAAATTTTCCCGCCGATCCCGTCACCGTAATCTTCCCGACGACGCAGGGAGCGTAACCCAGAAGAACGGATTCCAGGCCATCCCGCCAGAGGACATTGGCCTGGACCACTGCAGGGAGGAACATCCGTGTAGCGCAGGACCAGTAAAGAGAAGAAGAGATCCTGAAGCATTGCCGCATGGAAAATAAGCACCGAGTGAAGCCTCGGGGTTAACCACTTGTGGTACTGAAACTTTACCCTGAGCTACACTCGGGAATACCGCCGGGAGGTTAACAAAACAATCATAGCCTGTACAAAAAGTATAAGCATATACATTATGCATTTTTGACCTATTGGTGGATTTTCAAAAAATAAATTTGGATTTGAAAAAACAACTTATCAAGTCAAAAAGTGTTATCTGTGTATAGCACTGTAATGTAATTTGTCCAGCTATGATGTTTTGAGGATCTAAAAGAAATTATAGATCTTATAGTCGTGCAGGAGCAGGACAATCCTCTTGTTCAAAGCTTACAAATGTATTGAAGCATGTGATTTGTGTGCCCCACTAGCATTCAATTTTTCATCAAATCAGGGCAGGGCCATTGCCTCAAACTAAAACTGCTGTTACATCAAAAGGTGGTTGGTGTAAATCAGAATTATAATGTGTGAGGTTGACTTTAGGAGATACTCCACTATAGATATACCAAGAGCAACACCGCTGAGGCTATTAATGTACATCCAGCTCGTCATAGGAGAAAACTGTATCAGTAATGGGAAATAAAGATGTTATTAAATATTGCTGTTGTGACATCTTTAATCAAAGTGTATCTTTATAGCTGTGACAGTGTTACAGCTTTAAAGAAAATTAATTGGGAAAAAAAGTTTGTATTAGCAGTTTTT
>CATNWA010001522.1:0-29437 GCA_951230385.1 Staurois parvus
TTTAAAACCTAAAAATGGGTCAGTGCCGACCCTAACATAAGACGAAGGTTAGGCTAAATAACATGTTCCAGACTAATGGTTCTGGACAGAGAAAGCTGCGTATTTGGCTTTCTCTGGATTTTGTTGTTCTGGATCAACACATTCAATCCTGTGTCCCTGTTTTTCTACACACTTGAAACCTGGCTGAGTAAACAGGTGTGCAGGGTCATTATATACTGTGTATATATATATTCACGTCTGAGGATAGCTCAGAGCTTCCAGTTTTGAGACAGCTCTCAGTGGGGGAGAAGGAAGGTCTTAGAGGGACAGCCAGAAGTCAAGAGACAAAGGGTCTCAGTTCCATGTGTCAGCTCAGCTCCTATCAGGGTTTCAGGAGATCCCAATCCATAGGCCAGAGGTTGGCTGTGCAGCAGGGCACTGTGATTAAAGGCTAGAGAGCCAAGTATCTTAAAGAGCGGGACAAGACAGTCTGAAAGACTGTGAAGAGGTGCAGTGTGGTACTGCAATTGAATCTGAGTGAGAATATAAGCCAAGTGGTTCAGCATGTTCCAGTGTTTGTATTCTGCTGAAGCTGGAGAAGATCCCCTGCATGGGAAACTTGATGTGATAGACTGTTGTTTTGCTTCCTGCGGTTTTTTTATAAAAGTGGGCTACCAGGCCTCTAAAAGTAGTTCTTGTCTGCCATGGACTACCTGTATAAATGTCAAAATTGACTTGTTTCCTATTCTGCTTTAAACAAGAGATCCCTGTGCTCAAATCCATACAGCTAGTGCATGCATTTATCCATCAGGTGCTAAAGGGGTGTAACCACATTAACTCTAGAAATTCTGAAGGACCCTCTGCACACTGGTACATACCCTTTCAAGCAAACTATGCAACAAATAGGGATATTTGGTTCACACATATTGCAATACATGTTTAAGCTGGCCAACTGCGTCAAAGTAATCCCTCTATGGCCAGTCCTACTCTGCCCTGCCTACACAAGTGCTACCGTGGACACAATGCTAACATAGGGGAAAAGACACAATGGGGAGAGCTACAAGGTTCAGGTCTGGCTACTGACCCAACAATACAACAAACAAGAGATCCCTGTGCTCAAATCCATACAGCTAGTGCATGCATTTATCCATCAGGTGCTAAAGGGGTGTAACCACATTAACTCTAGAAATTCTGAAGGACCCTCTGCACACTGGTACATACCCTTTCAAGCAAACTATGCAACAAATAGGGATATTTGGTTCACACATATTGCAATACATGTTTAAGCTGGCCAACTGCGTCAAAGTAATCCCTCTATGGCCAGTCCTACTCTGCCCTGCCTACACAAGTGCTACCGTGGACACAATGCTAGCATAGGGGAAAAGACACAATGGGGAGAGCTACAAGGTTCAGGTCTGGCTACTGACCCAACAATACAACAAACAAGAGATCCCTGTGCTCAAATCCATACAGCTAGTGCATGCATTTATCCATCAGGTGCTAAAGGGGTGTAACCACATTAACTCTAGAAATTCTGAAGGACCCTCTGCACACTGGTACATACCCTTTCAAGCAAACTATGCAACAAATAGGGATATTTGGTTCACACATATTGCAATACATGTTTAAGCTGGCCAACTGCGTCAAAGTAATCCCTCTATGGCCAGTCCTACTCTGCCCTGCCTACACAAGTGCTACCGTGGACACAATGCTAGCATAGGGGAAAAGACACAATGGGGAGAGCTACAAGGTTCAGGTCTGGCTACTGACCCAACAATACAACAAACAAGAGATCCCTGTGCTCAAATCCATACAGCTAGTGCATGCATTTATCCATCAGGTGCTAAAGGGGTGTAACCACATTAACTCTAGAAATTCTGAAGGACCCTCTGCACACTGGTACATACCCTTTCAAGCAAACTATGCAACAAATAGGGATATTTGGTTCACACATATTGCAATACATGTTTAAGCTGGCCAACTGCTTTGACGCAGTTGACTGCTTTGACGCAGTTGGCCAGCTTAAACATGTATTGCAATATGTGTGAACCAAATATCCCTATTTGTTGCATAGTTTGCTTGAAAGGGTATGTACCAGTGTGCAGAGGGTCCTTCAGAATTTCAGAATTTCTATTCTGCTTTAAGAGACATTTTTTTCTGAAAGCCAGTGTCTAAGGTCAAAATAATATTTCATCAACCATTCTGAGTCACTAATGGAAATTGCAGTCTCTGCTGTCCTGTATGAAACTAATCCACTTGGATTTCACATTGGTTCAGATACTATATGTTATCAGACTGTATGTGAATTGCTTGAGGCAGTGTGTAAACTGAATGATTTAAAAGGTATACATACTGACTTATAGCATTGTATACAGTATATCAAAATGGACTGCCACTGCTGATTTTCCCTTCTAAAAATTCTGCTTCTTTGGCTATCATGCTGATCTGTAGACTATTGAGCACTTTCAAAATTATAGGCCTGGAACACGTACAGTGGTATTCTAACCTCACTGGATGCATACCTTTTTCAGGACAGTGACTTTTTGTTAAATACTGAAGGCAAACAACACAGGCACTTAGTATTTTAAAAAAGAGGTCAAAATGACAGTGCCAATGGTTTTCCCATGACAGGTATACATTTCAAGGAAATTTAAACTAATGAACTATAGGGCTGCCATTTCTGAATGCTTTAAAAATGTTAGTTACCTGCTTGTCTTGGACATCGACACAATCTAAACTGCTGACTAGGGATGATCAAATTTGCCAGGGTTTGGTTCATGGGGTTTTGACTAAATTCTGTGTAACTTCAAAACAATTCTGAGCTTAAAATCATACCCCTCAAAAAAACTATGGGGGCAAAACCTAATGGGTCAATTCTGGCAATTTTCTCTTTCAATAATTTTTATGAAAGGTTTTAAAGAATACCAATTCTGGCAATTTTCAAGGCAAGAAATTGTTAAAAAATTACATAGTGAGCTGGGTACGGCCATGAGTGGCATGTAGCAATGCAAAAAAATATATTTATTAAATTAACACAACTTTGAGGACAACATGGGAAAAAAAACAGTCATTTCACTTACATGCTTGGCTGCATATGGTGTTCCTGAATGGCAAGATTCTCACAGAATACATTGTTGACAGCAACAATGTATTCTGGCCTCACAAATTTTGGATATGCCAATAATTTTTTACTTTGACATTACTGCTTGGCTTAAATACAGAAGCAGCACCCTAAGCTGATTTGTTCTTAGGTAAGTTTGGATACTTATTTTATCCAGAGGCCTGAATTTAATTGTGGAAGTAGAAGTCACAACAGATCTAACAGCTATAGGAAAGTTTACTCATAAAACATAAAGCTAAAGTCAGTTAAAACTTTGTACCAATTGGCCAATGGCAAAATAATTTAATAGTTCACTTTTTGAGCTACTTTTCACAGTATCACTCTGTATTGTTTTTAAAGTTTAATAAAACATCAAAACAGAATGCACAAAAAATTTACAATTGGGGGGCAGGACTTAGGCATACGAAGGGAATGCTCTGAGGGTGATCTGTCAGTACTATGGACTTTGTAGCAGCTTTTAGCCTTTCTTTCAATCTGAGAATAGGTAAAGCAGACCGGGGTTACCCCACAAAAAAAACAGCAAAAAACATCTAGACATTTTTCAGCTTACAGCTCTAGATCCCACCTTTCAGGGTGACACTTGTTCCTGCTGCAGGAGATTCAGGCAAGGATTTGAACCAAGCATACAATGATATGGTAACTTGCACATAATACTCCAAATAACCCCTAACAATAGCTGACATTATGTGAAAAAAAAACAATCTCCAATCCATTTTTGCCATTTTTGGGGAAACACATTGGGGCGGAGTCTATCTGTGACGTCACCATGCACGAGCCGATGGCTTGACACCGCGGCTGAATAGTCATATTTTTCCATTACTCCCCTGTGAGACAAAGTAGAGCGGTGCTGCGCAAGGATAGCGCTGGATCATGAGAGGAGTCAGGTAAATGTTTAGGGATTGGGGGGAAATAGGTAGTGGGGTTTTTTTACCCTAATGCAGAGAATGCATTACGGTATTAAAAAAAAAGAACTCTGACTTTAGAACTTTAAAATTATGAGTTGGCAAGGCTGGTCATTTTACCAGAGCCTACATTTATATTTGACCACTATGAAATTGATGGAAGCCATTCAGTTCATAGTATGATAGTTATTAGCTTGCTTGCATTTTAGTGCAAATGGGTAATTTAAGCTTTAGCTTGCGGACTTTCTGAGTTAACTCTCAGTCACAGTTAGTAATGGGCAAAACTGTGCAATACATAAGCATTTGTTTTTTAAAAGGTTGCACTAAGAAGTATTTTCTTGTTTTTTTTTTCGTATTAACAATTTTTATTGGTTTTCAAGTAAATCAAGTGTTACAGAAAACAAAGGGAAATAAAACAAGCAAAACATAGAAGTACATCGATGGCTAAGATTACATTTGGTCAGGACCAGTGGAGTCATATAGTAACAATGCAAAAAAAAAAAATCATGGTCTTACAATTTGGGCTGGCATAGAGGAAGAGAAGGTATCCCACGGGAGCCAAATCAACTCAAATACAGCAAACGAACCACTATGTGAAGCAGTCAAACACTCCATCTGTCTTACATCGGTAATAAGTTTATACAAAGTTTGCAATGAAGGTGGGTTAGAGGATAACCAACACATAGGAATACTTCTCCTGGCCGCTGTTAGCACATGTGCAGCAAGTTTTCTGGCCAGTTTAGATAGACCCGGGAATGGCAAGCCCAGCAAAAAATGCAGTGGGTCAAATGGGAGAGAAACTTGCAACAATGATTGCAACAAGGAGCGGACCTCTTCCCAAAAAGGAGCAATGGAGCTGCAGGTCCAAAAAATATGATAAAGAGAGCCAGAAGCGCTACTACAGCGCCAGCAGGCAGGAGAAGCACTCGGATTATAAACATGAAGAACTTCCGGGGTTTTGTACCACAACATCATAATCTTGTATATGTTTTCCTTAAAAAACCACACAAATAGAGGATTTAGATGCATTATCCCATATTTTCTTCCACGTTAACAAGTCAATATCACGTTGTATAAATTGAGTCCACCTACGCATATAAAGGTGAGCGTCATTGGACAAAGGGGGGGCCTCCATAAGAATTTTATAGGTGCTACCCCTTTGATGGGGACCTTCCATACATAGACGTCGAAGGGGTAGGTTTCCCCAAGCTCAATGAGGGTGATAGAGTAGAGAAAAAGTGGCGTATTTGAAGGTATACATATAGATGATGAGAGGGTAGAGAGGCTTTCCTCTGGAGATCCGAGAATGAATGTAACTTACGAGTCACCAGGTGTACCAGGTGACGTAGTTGAAAAAGGTTAGATACTACCCAAAGAGACATCCGGGACATGGCCATATTGTCTGGAAGATTAGGGTTATGAAGGATATTTGTCAGTGGGGAGCATTGAGAAGCCAATGTGAATTTAGCCTTACATTTCTGCCAAACAGTCAATGAAAAAAGCATGGGGCCTAGGAGTAAGTGGCGAAAAGAATGGACATCCACCGCCGAGGTCGACCAGAGAAGGGAACACAGATGAACTGGGGACAATTGTAAAGACTCGATCTCAGTCCATGTATTGGGAGGGTAGTGAATGGACCATGACAGAAGAAAGCGAAGGTGGGTTGCAAAATAGTATGTTATTATATCCGGTGCTCCCAAGCCTCCCCTAGAACATGGGGAAAGCAGAACAGAACGAGCAATCCTGTGCCGCCTGTTGTGCCAAATAAAATGTAAGAAAATTTCTGAAGGGAGTGAAGCTTGGACATAGGAACGGGTACGGGGAGGGTGCAAACAGATATAAAAGTTTGGGTAGTACGGTCATTTTTAAGACATTAATACGACCGAGGAAAAAGGTAGGCAAGGCATCCCAGTGTTTCAGGGAGCGAGAAATTGCTATAAACAGTGGGGGAAAATTGGCCTCGTATATGGATTGGTAAGAGGAAGTAAGGTTGGTGCCTAAATATTTTAAAGAGTGGGTGCACCACCGGTAGGAAAGGCTGCCTGAAGGGAGGAAAGAACAACAGGAGAAACATGTATTGGAAGTGCCTCAGTTTTGGACGTGTTGACCTTATAACCTGATAAAGCCCCAAATTGTTTCAAAATTTTGTGCAAAAATCGGTAAAGAGGTGTGGGGACTCGTAAGTGTGAGGAGGATGTCATCTGCAAATAATGATAATTTGTACTCATGAGAATGGGATTGTATCCCCCGGATATCCGGATTCGACCTGATGGCAACAGCCAATGGCTCCAGACAGAGAATGAACAGCAGGGGAGAGAGTGGACATCCCTGACGAGTGCCATTTGACATCTGAAAGGGGGGTGAGAGAAAGGAAGCTAATCTGACCTGTGAGAAAGGGGATGAATAAGGGCCTTCAAAGCTGCAACAAATGAACCCCTGAAACCAAATCGCTCCAAAACCATGAACATGTAAGGCCAGCTTAAACGGTCAAAGGCTTTTTGGGCATCCAAGCTCAATAACACAGTAGGGGTAGAGGAACAGTTGACCAGATCAACCAGATCAATAGATCTCCTGTGTTATCCGCAGCCTGTCTGGCAGGTACAAAGCCCACCTGATCTCTGTGAATGAGCTTGGAAATAATACCGGATAGTCGATTGGCCAAGATTTTAGTAAAAATCTTATAATCGGAATTAAGTAGGGCAATAGGGCGATAGTTATCTACGATAGAGTGATCCTTATCAGGCTTAGGAATAACCGAGATATATGCACGGGAGACGTCAGTCTGGGGTATGATTCCTTTAAATAGATCTCGGTAAAGGGATAGGAGATGAGGGGCCAGAGTACCAATAAAAGATTTATAGTAGGAGTAGGGCATTCCGTCCGGTCCCAGGGCTTTACGAGAAGGGAGGTGTTTAATTGTATCCAATAATTCCTCTAGCGTAATATCCGCATTAAGAGCGTCAATGTCTGAGGGTGATACTCTCGGAAGTAGCAAGGGGTCAAAAAAATTATCAAACGATGGTTGTGTGAGAGAAGGGTGAAGGTCCGGGGTTAAACAGTTATACAATTTCCCATAGAATGAGCCAAAAAGGGTTGCCATGGCCCGAGGATCATAAGTAGGGCATCCATCAGGCTGTATTAGAAGGTCGGGCATTGTGGAGGGGACTGGGCTTTGAGACGGTTGACTAACATACGGTGTGGCTTGTTAGAAAATTCATAAAATTTCTGTCTAACCCAAAGGAGAGATTGTGCAGTCTTACTGGAGTCAAGGGCTTTAATTCGGTCACGTAGAAATGTTACCCCCTGAAGCCCTGAAATAGATGGCTTATTCAGTAACTGACGTTCCGCCAACGAGAGCTGTTGTATGAGAGAGGCCCTAGCACTCGCCGAGGACTTTTTTAAACGGGAACCCATGGAGATACAGAGTCCACGGAAAACCGCCTTGTGGGCTTCCCACAGAGATGAGGAAGAAGTTACGGAACCGACATTAAAAGTAAAGTATGTATCGAGTCCCCGTGACAATTCATCCCTAAGATGGTCTGTGGAAAGAAATGTCTCATTAAGGCGCCATTGACACGCTTTGGGCATAGCAGGGGGAAAAAAAAGATTTAATTAAGGTCAAAGAGGCATGATCAGACCAAGTGATGGGATTGATTTCAAAGGAAAGCAGAAGTGGGAGCAAAGAGGCAGAGATGAAAAAATGATCTAGGCGGGAATAACTACGGTGAGGGTTGGAGTAAAATGTAAATTGTTTATGAAGGGGGTGTTTAATCCGCCAAGCATCAAAGAGACGATGCTCCCTAATCAATTTACGGAAAGATTTTGAAGAGGAGCATTGCCGCTTCGAGGGGGTGGACTCAAAAAGCACTTTCCTGTCTTTATGGGGGGAAACAATCAGATTAAAATCTCCCCCTACAATCACCTGTGAGGTAGTAATAGAGTCTAGATTAGCGAGCGTTTGGGATAGGAATTGCAGTTGACCTGTATTGGGAGCATATAAATTCAACAGAACAAGGGGAGTCTCGCCATGCATACACTCTAAAATAATAAAACGACCCTGATGGTCAACCTTGGAGGAAACAACCGAAGGGAGCAGTGTGACCCAATAAGGATTGCCACCCCGGCCTTCCCAGAAGGATTAAAGGCCGAGTAGGCTTGGGGAAAAAATCTCGAGGCAAAACGAAAAGAGCCAGTTGATTTAAAATGGGTTTCTTGGACAAAAATAATGTCTGCTCCAGAGGATCGGAATTCCCTCAAAGCCATCCACCGTTTTTGAATGGAGTTGAGGCCCTTGACGTTATATGACAGAAACCTCAACGCCATTATGAAACAACGACAACTGACCTACATGTAATAGCATGAAAAATGAATGGAATACCATCGATGTAATATAGTGAAAAACAAAAAACATAAAACAGTTGAATAACACAGTACAGTGCAAAGTAATAGTATAAAAAACAAAAAACAGAGAACTAACACTAATAAGTATCCGGGGATAACAATGGGACCCAAGTCGTCTAGGCCTATGGCTAGACAAAGTCGGGGGCAACACGACAACCAGGACATCGGAAAGATCGTCAAGCCCGGCCAGAAAAAAAAAAAAAATCGACCATGAAAAACACCCGACAATTTGGCCGGACAGATAAGGTAAACCTGTGGGAAAATTATGTAAAGACAAAAAGAACCAAAACCCAGGAAGGAAGGTTCATCACCGGATTCAGAAGGGCGCCCCAGAGAATCGTCAAGCAGGTGGATCAGTTGACCGAGGAAGACGCGGACGTTGTGGGGTACGAGAAAGTCTCTTCCGACCTCTGCGAACTGGGGTCCAGATCTTGTTGGGGGTAGCGGATGGACGAGACGGAGTTGGTGGCAGTGGGGATACATCTTCAGACAGAGGTGGAAGTCCCAGGCGTTTTAAGAAGGAGTCCGCCTCATGAAGATCACGGAGCACAACTTGGGTATTGTCCCTAGTTAAGATCAGCCGAAAGGGAAACCCCCAGCGGTAAGGGACACGGTGTTGTTGAAGATGTGTGGTGATCGGTTTTCAGATCTCGTCGCTTAGCCAGTGTAATCGGGGACAGGTCGCAGAAGAGTTGGAGTCTGTCCCCCTGAAATTCCAGAGACGATTTATGGCGAACAGCAGAAAGTAGAGCTTCTTTGCTTTGAAAAAAATGAAAGCGAACAATAACGTCGCGAGATCTGGTGCCTTCAGCAGGTTTTGGGCCCAAGGATTGGTGAGCCCTATCCATACGCCAATCTGCTTCTGGAACCAAGGGGGCAGTCGCGGTAAAGAAGGACAGAAGATGACGGTACAACTGTGCATCTGCAATAGACTCGGACATACCGCGGATACGGATATTTTGACGCCGTTCCCTGTTTTCCAGATCCTCTTGCTGGAGCTGCATTTGGGACATGGAATGCTTCAGATAAGCGTTATCCTCCTCCAGCACGTGGACGTATTGTACCAGATCATCAAACTCATTTTCCAGTCTGTCCGTGCGGTCTCCAATCTGGGTAATTTCCCCTCTAAGCTCCAAGGCCAGCTTTCCAATTTCAGCGGATATGGACGCGGTAATGTTGCGCAAAAAATTTTGTAGCTTGTCATCCAACGCTGACAATGTGAGGGAAGGTGACTGGGTGGCCTGTTGAGGTGCCAGGGTGGAAAGAGGATGCTTCTCTGAGGCAGAGTGCTCCGCAGCCCTTGCAGTAGCATGCTGGGGCTCATAGTCCTCCAGCAGGGAGAGTGTGTCAGGGCAGAGGCTGGAGTGTGTCTGTGGGTGCAGTACCGTCTGCGACCACCGGGGGGCCGCGATCTCTCCCTGGGCTCTCAGTCATACCTGAGGCTGGGGATTGTGGCCTGGAGAGGAACCTCCGAAGCGGCGAGGGCCGCGGGTCACGTGGTTGCGGGGAGGGGGGCCTCCAGCGCCCTATCTTCCCCATCAAGCCTTCGCTCAGGTGCCGGGCCGGGTGCAGAGTACGGGTGACTCACCCGCAGCGGAAGAGGAGCGGAGGCAAGTGTTGGGTGAGTCTTCACTGGCCGGGATGAGCGGAGCTCACTTAAAGTGCGGCCGCCATCGTCCCTGGCCGCGCATGCGCCAGTATTTTCTTGTTTAAACCCTTCCATATACTATTGCAGAGAGCAGTATGAAGTGGTTAAGCTGGTTCCTTGTGTGAACACGCAATGATCCATCCATCCTCCCTGGATCTGTCAGTGAGAGTGTCAGTGTGGAGTTTGGACACTATCTGCTCATTTGATCTCTATAGCTTGAGATCAATTTAGTTCGGTAAGAGGCTTGCCTGTTTTTCTGAGGAGCACCTTTTGAGCACAGCAGCACGTTCTTGGAAGATTAATTTGGCACTCAGCACTTTTTTCCTCACATTGGATTTGGGAACTTATTTACATGCGTTTATTTTGCACTGCTTGCACTGTATATGAAATATGATTTGATGTTATATGTATTTTAGGTTGCTGTTTTGTATTTCATATGGATTAATCCTCATTTGAGGACATATTCCTTCATTTATTTATCACATTTAAAGTGAATAGCGCACTTTTTTTTATGCGTTGAAATAGCTGACATTAGCCACATCACTGCGGACATTAAGAATTCATTTTCAGAAGCGATTGCTGATTTAAAGCTGCCCTGCTTCTCTTAACTGAATGGCTAGAGGTCTCAGAATTGGTGGGTAACAGATGAGACAGAGCCATGACCATACTGGAAAGGGTAACATAATCACAAGCAGCAAATCATGTCACTGTAAAATGCCAAATTGAGGTCCTTGAGAAAAGAGGTAGATGCCACAATATAAATTTGAGGGAGTCCCAGAGAACATTTTGCCTGAACGGCAAAAGGACTCCCACCATCAATGGACATTGCTGTATTCACAGCTTTTCCCTGAGGGAGAATATACTTGCCGAATCTAGATAAAATGAGCTCTTAAATGGTTCTATAATCCTTTTTATCTGAAAGGGGTTATATACCCCGGTGCTCTCTATATTAATTGAATGAGATTACCCATTATTGGTGCTGAATAAAGATGAGCGAATCGAACCTGGCGAAGTGGAATTCGTTTCAAATTTCAGGAAAAATTCGATTCGCATCGAATCCGAATTTTAGCAAACTTCGGGTGCACGAATCGAATTTTTCCCGATCAGCCGGCAAAAGTGTCACTGCAGAGAGCTCCGCTATTTCTGACAGTTCTGACAGTTCATTTACAGCGGTTGAAACATTGTATCTATTTGTTTCCATTTAGGATACAGATGTTTTTATTCGGAAATAAATAGATACAATGTTTCAACCGCTGTAAATGTGAAGGAACTGTCAGGGAACTGTCAGAAATAGCGGAGCTCTCTGCAGATACACTTTTTGCTGGACTGGAATACTCTTTCTTTTCATTCTTCTTCTTCTTTTCATTCTTCTTCTTCTTCTTCTTCTTTTCATTCTTCTTGTCATTCTTCTTCTTCTTCTTGTCATTCTTCTTCTGCTTCTTGTCATTCTTCTTTTCATTCTTCTTCTTCTTCTTTTCATTCTTCTTCTTCTTCTTCTTTTCATTCTTCTTTTCATTCTTCTTCTTTTCATTCTTCTTCTTCTTCTTTTCATTCTTCTTTTCATTCTTCTTCTTCTTTTCATTCTTCTTTTCATTCTTCTTCTTCTTTTCATTCTTCTTTTCATTCTTCTTCTTCTTCTTTTCATTCTTCTTCTTCTTTTCATTCTTCTTTTCATTCTTCTTCTTCTTCTTTTCATTCTTCTTCTTCTTTTCATTCTTCTTTTCATTCTTCTTCTTCTTCTTTTCATTCTTCTTTTCATTCTTCTTCTTCTTCTTTTCATTCTTCTTCTCATTCTTCTTTTCATTCTTCTTCTCATTCTTCTTTTCATTCTTCTTCTCATTCTTCTTCTCATTCTTCTTTTCATTCTTCTTCTCATTCTTCTTCTCATTCTTCTTCTTTTCATTCTTCTTCTTCTTTTCATTCTTCTTTTCATTCTTCTTCTTCTTTTCATTCTTCTTTTCATTCTTCTTCTTCTTCTTTTCATTCTTCTTTTCATTCTTCTTCTTCTTCTTTTCATTCTTCTTTTCATTCTTCTTCTTCTTCTTTTCATTCTTCTTCTTCTTCTTTTCATTCTTCTTCTTCTTTTCATTCTTCTTTTCATTCTTCTTCTTCTTCTTTTCATTCTTCTTTTCATTCTTCTTCTCATTCTTCTTCTCATTCTTCTTCTTCTTCTTTTCATTCTTCTTCTTCTTCTTTTCATTCTTCTTCTTCTTCTTTTCATTCTTCTTTTCATTCTTCTTCTTCTTTTCATTCTTCTTTTCATTCTTCTTCTCATTCTTCTTTTCATTCTTCTTCTCATTCTTCTTCTCATTCTTCTTCTTCTTTTCATTCTTCTTTTCATTCTTCTTCTTCTTCTTTTCATTCTTCTTTTCATTCTTCTTCTTCTTCTTTTCATTCATTCTTTTTCATTCTTCTTCTCATTCTTCTTTTCATTCTTCTTCTCATTCTTCTTTTCATTCTTCTTCTCATTCTTCTTCTCATTCTTCTTCTCCTTTTCATTCTTCTTTTCATTCTTCTTCTTCTTCTTTTCATTCTTCTTCTTCTTCTTTTCATTCTTCTTCTTCTTCTTCTTTTCATTCTTCTTTTCATTCTTCTTCTTTTCATTCTTCTTCTTCTTCTTTTCATTCTTCTTCTTCTTCTTTTCATTCTTCTTCTTCTTTTCATTCTTCTTTTCATTCTTCTTCTTTTCATTCTTCTTGTCATTCTTCTTCTTCTTGTCATTCTTCTTCTTCTTCTTGTCATTCTTCTTGTCATTCTTGTCATTCTTCTTGTCATTCTTGTCATTCTTCTTGTCATTCTTCTTCTTCTTCTTTTCATTCTTCTTTTCATTCTTCTTTTCATTCTTCTCATTCTTCTTTTCATTCTTCTTCTCATTCTTCTTTTCATTCTTCTTCTTCTTCTTCTTTTCATTCTTCTTTTCATTCTTCTTCTCATTCTTCTTTTCATTCTTCTTCTTCTTCTTTTCATTCTTCTTTTCATTCTTCTTCTTCTTCTTTTCATTCTTCTTTTCATTCTTCTTCTTCTTCTTCTTTTCATTCTTCTTCTTATTCTTTTCATTCTTCTTTTCATTCTTCTTCTTATTCTTTTCATTCTTCTTTTCATTCTTCTTCTTCTTCTTTTCATTCCTCTTCTTCTTTTCATTCTTCTTCTTCTTTTCATTCTTCTTCTTCTTCTTCTTTTCATTCTTCTTCTTCTTCTTTTCATTCTTCTTTTCATTCTTCTTCTTCTTCTTCTTCGTCGTGCCCCGTGACTGCCCAAATGAGTGAAGTGTGCGGTGATTCTAAGATCGACGGCACTCATCTGCATGTCATACTGACTGACAGTATTATTTCTCTTCCCCAGCAGACTCCAAGGGCATTTAAATTAAAGGTACAGTGTTCTGCACTAATATAAAGGCTCTCTGAAGCCTAGAAATGCTTTAAATAAGTTAAATTCGCGGCGAATAAATTCGCATCGAATCGAATTTCTCCCGCAAATTCGGCGAATCAGCCGAATCGAATTTTTGAATAATTTGCTCATCTCTAGTGCTGAATGATCACTGCATATTTACTCCAGCCCCCTGCAAATCCAACAGACCTGGTGCAAGACGTCATCACTTAAAACTATAAGTCTTAATAGCAGCACTCCAAATGTTCTAAATGTTGAAATTATGTCAGCTTCTTGCATTATGTAATTGGATTGGCTGTTGACATCAGTCTGTTCTTTTGGTGTTATGGCTTATATTGCTGAAAAGGCCTTGACCGCAGTGGTGAATACCCCAGGCGTAGGCAGCACATTTAGATGGGAATATAGAAAGTGATATGAAGAAAGTAAATACCATGTTTTCATTATGGTTTAGTCAAGGAACTTTTGTATAAATTAATATCTTACCACAAATGTTGTACATATTGGGAGCGATTTACTAAAACTGGAGCAATCTGGTGCAGCTGTGTATGGTAGCCAATCAGCTTCTAAATTTAGCTTATTCAATTAAGCTTTGAAAATAAAATATTGAAGCTGATTTGTTTCTATAGAGAGCTGCACCATATTTTGCATGCTCTAATTTTGGTAACTCAACTCTATTATGGACCCTACCTGCCAAACATCCAAACTCATTCTGTAAAGATTAATCCAACTTTTGTGGGAAAAAGCAGCTAATAAAAAATAATATAGCATGTATAATTTCTACTCAAACTATATTGTAATCGAATATTATTAAAAATGATCTTTCCTTTTCAATCTACAATTTACATAGTCACAGAGGACACCTAGGCTAAGTCAGAACCCAATATTCAAGCCAAAAAAAACAAGGAGATATAAGCCTCACCAACTGTATCATCTAGTAATCCATCTCTCAATAGTACTGAACTGCCACTGGGACTGCCATAAACTGATGACAGATTTCATTAAACTAGAATCCTCACAGTGCCCTCCTCCACTCCCACTTTCACAATTGATCCCATGGCACTCCCTGCATGGCACCTGCAAAAGACAATCCAACAATTGGTCCTATACTAGCAACCTTTCACAAACCTTGCACAAAATATCCTCTCTCTACCTTACTAAGTCCCATTAAAGCCCTAATGACATTGACTACCCCTGAAAGTATGTCACTGTATGCCCCACAATGCACTGTTTCCTGACAGTGCATTGTGATTGGCCAAAGCAATCAAAGCAATGCACCTTTCTACAGGTAAGGTGCAATGCTTTGGCCAATCACAGCGCATGATGATGTCACAAGGGGGTGACCCCGTCCCCTTGTGACATCATCACAGTATTTAAGAACTGTCTTCCCGGATTCCAGCATCGTGTGCGGAGCTTTTTTTTTGGGTCGGCGGAGGTGGCGAGCATCGCGATTGACATTGGATCTACTTCCAGGGACATTTATTTTTGTTTTTAATAAAGGATTTGTTAAAGACTGTCTACTGTCATTTTTACACTACACTTTTTTTTGTGTGAATGAGTAGTGGTACCATGTACCATGGGGGGGGGCTGGGATCTGGGGGCCCCCTTGTTAAAGGGGCTTACAGATTCCAATAAGCCCCCCACCTGCAGACCCCCACAACCCCTGGGGAAGAGGCCCTTGTCCCCATTAACATGGGGACAAGGTGCTTTAAGAGGGGGAGCACCCCTCCATGTTGAGAGTATATGGCCTGGTATGGTTCAGGAGGATAGACGCTCTGGTCAAAAATGATGCTGAGGGGGGGCATGGCTGGAGCAGAGGCTGAATGGCTGCATAACCACACAGCTCTGCTGTACTCACAGTGTCAGCACACAGCAGCGGTGGACCTGACACCCCTCAGGGAGATGACACAGAAGAGGAAAACTGAGAGGTAACTTCTGAAATTAACAGGATTTCCCCCTAGGCCGGATTGCAGCAATCCCCAACATGGCAACAGCAGCTTAGGATCCTCCTCCTCTCACTCAGCATATAGGCAAGTCTCTGCAGCTTCTCCTGTGACACCTGCAGAAAAACAGATCTATCTTACTGCATCCTGTCTCCCCTGCTTTCTCTACTTCCTTTATTGAGAGCCCAGCAAAATCTAAACCTAGAATGACAGATATTAACCCACACATGCTGTAACAGATTCTCCACTAATACTTCACATTCTGCAAGTAGTTTCTCAGATCCAATGGCTAACTTTCCTAGTACTAGTCAGTCTATTACTTATACATTAATGAAGGAGATGCTCTTTTCATTAAGGTCATCCATACAGTCAGATATCATTATCTCTATGCAACAAATCAAATCAGATGATGATAGTGATCTTGGTGACAGAGTTGACCATGTTGAAACAAAAATGGGAGAATAAACCACTTCCTTTAACACCCTAGTAGATGCCCACAACGAAAGGGATGAAAAAATTGAATGGCTCAAAAATAAAGTCACAGATTTGGAGGATAGATCACATTAAAATAAGAGGCATTGAATCTATACAACCTGACCAATTGAGAACATATACCCAAGAGCTCTTTTTTGCCCTCCTACCTGATTCTACAAACACAGATCTGACCATCGATAGAATACATCACCTTCCAGAAACCTCCTATCTGCCAGATATAATACCTCGAGATGTCTTGACGAGAATTAATTTTTTTCACGTCAAAGATAAAATTATGGAAATTGTGCGCAAACCCCAAAATTTGCCTGCACAATTCTCCTCTTTACAGCTTTTCACAGATTTATCTAAGTGCACCATACAACTCAGGAAATCTCTCCTCCCAATAACAAAAGCTTATTTATCATTGGGGTCACCCCACTGAATTGATCATCACAAGAAATGACTCAATTATCACAATCAACAGCCTAGAGGAAGGTCTGCAATGTTTTAGCGAGTGGGGCATTCTCTCAGAAAGCAACCCACAACATTCTACCACCACAAGAGCGTCTCCAGAGTGGAACCTGGTCACATTGACCCATATATTTGTAATCTTATCTCATGGACCCGCTTAGATGTAATTTCACATGTTTGAGCAAGGCACTGAGGGTACTACCCTTACCGAACACACTACCTGTAAGTATACCTGCTAATGGCAAAGGTCACTTGTTTTGTTTTTGCCCCAAAAGTACTACACAATTTTCATTGCATTCGGATCTTGGCTAAGATCCTATTTTTTACTGATTTGTTATCTGTTCTGTTATCTGTATTTGTTTATTTTTTTCCTTTTTGTTTCTACTATCATGTAATTCCTGAATGTCTAAACGGTTTAACTGATATGTGCATAATAATGTACTACCACTTTAGGGGCCCCTTGGTTAAACCCCGATTATTATCGGTAAATATATCTATTCAATGGGTATAAACATTATCTCTATTAATGTCAATGACTTGAATCATCGTACAAACATGTGGAAACAGGCATTTAAAGATAAATGTGATATACTTTGTGTTCAAGAGACTCATTTCGTACATTCGGCCCCTCCTAAATGCTCACACAAAAAGTTTCCACATGTCTATACTGCCAATGCCTTTGAAAAAAAGAGGAGTACTCACTGCTATTAGAGATACACTAAACTTTGCTCTTCATAAAAATATCTCAGACCCCGAAGGCCGGTACCTGATTCTTATATGCACAATAGATAATACTGATTACACTATTGTAAATTCATATGCACCTAATACTCATCAAAAAAGATACTTTACCAAGCTCTTCAAACTAATCTCCAAAAATCGTTCTGGTTCCCAATTACTGTGCGGTGACTACAACCTAATAGTTGACAGAAACTTAGACTCAACAAAATCTAAAAACAAAAGGACTACCCCAACCCTATACCCCTTTCTAATAAATGAGGATGTCTATGACCTTTGGAGGTGTCAACATGCAGGTGAAAGAGATTACACCTTTTTTTTTGGCTAGACACCAATCTTATTCGAGAATTGACCTTATATTAGTAGATAAATGCCTACTGCAAAATGTTACCACATCAACCATAGGCAATATAACTTGGTCAGACCACGCGGCGGTTTCAATTACTATTTCAGATAACCACTTATTTAAACCACACAACCTCTGGCACGTAAATTCGTCCATTATAAAAATCCCCAACAATAACCTGATACTTGAACAACATCTTGAGGAGTTCTTCCATATAAATTCACAATCTGTATAAAACTCTGGCACCCTTTGGTGCGCTCACAAAGCATATATACGTGGTATAATTTTACAAATGTGCACTAAAGCTAAAAAGCAAAGAAATAAACAGCTTAATTACTTTCTACAGGATATTTGCAAACTAGAAACACAAAATAAGGTCAGGTCGATCATACCACCTTGAATACACTCTGCAAACTGAGGAATGAATTACGCTCCTTACTAATGTACCAATTTGATAGAAGTACGCAAACATTAAAACTCAACTACTACTCTAATGGAAACAAAGCAGGGAAATACCTAGCGAATAAAATTAAATCCCTGCATACTAGAACTAAAATACCGTATCTTATCAACTCAAAAGATAAAACTAAAATCACTAATCCTCAAGAAATAGCAAATTAATTTGCTAGTTACTACAATTCGCTTTATAACCTAAATCAAGACTAATCCACTTTCCAACCTTCTATAGAAAACATACAAGCATTTTTATCACAAATTTGCTTACCCACTCTTTCGAAATCACAACTAAGTATCTTAAACTCCCACATTACAATAAACAAAAATAAACAGAACAGTAGAAAAACTACCCAATGGCAAAAGTCTGGGACCAGATGGATTTTCCAGCGAATACTATAAAATTTAAAAAAATACCCTCATCTAAACCAGCTATACACTGACACATTTTCTTCCGCCTTATTACCTATAATGCTGTAAGCGTTAATTGTAACAATCCCCAAATCAGGTAAACATCCAGAAAACCCACAAAATATCAGGCGTATTTCTTTTTTAAATACTGATATTAAGATCTACGCTAAAATTATAGTGTGCAGACTGGCCAATATACTCCCAGATTTGAACAAGCCTGATTAATTAGGCTTTACTAAAGGTAGATAAACATCTGACATAACCCGGAGACTAATCAACATAATTCATTACGCAGACTCACATAAAATTCCCTCCTCATTACTTGCTCTGGATGCACCTCCAAAACAAATTTCCCTACGTCTTGGAATATTGTTGACAAACAAAACCTCTGACGTAGGAACTCTCAATTATTCTAAATTCATTCCAAAAATTCAAATCGAGCTTAATCAAATGGCAAAACATGAACTATCCTGGTCTGGCAGACTGGCCGCATTTAAAATGTTCATATTGCCACAGATTTTATATCTATTTAGATCAATTCCAATCCCTATTAAAACTTCATATCTAACAAAACTACAATATATGCTTAAAAATACATCTGGGGAAATATGAGACCTAGATGCTCATGTAATATATTAATCAAACACAAAAAAATAGGAGGAACGGGATTTGTTGACATTAGGGACTATCACAAAGCATCATTATTAGACCAACTCAAACAGTGGTTTATAGTGGAAGATGATACAAAATGGGGTGACATTGAAAAAACTCTAGCCTCTACTACAGATTTAAGTGTCATACTACTAGCGAGCTTGTGGCAAAGGAATTTCTTTAGTAAAACAACACCAATTATACAAGCCTCAAATGAAGCCTGGAAATCCTTAAGCTCCATGCCTATAGATCCTCTCCGAATAAGCCCTCTAATGGCATATGCACAATGCAAGATATTTGTGTTACAAATGACAAATTTTTTTTTTAATTCCTTATGAAAGAATTTAACCTCCTCCCTTCTGAAAAATCAACCTATACACGCATCAGTCTTATATACCCAATATATATACCCAAAGTATCTTTACAGTTCTATAGCTCCGCTAATCCTAAATCAGGTGGTATAACCCTATTTTATAACCTTCTACAATGTAAATCAGAATTTAATAGGACTACTCCCTTATAAAAGTGGGAAAAAGACTTAGAGAATGAAATCTCTAATGAGCAGTGGGAATGTGCATTCAGGCATGTGTTTTTAGCTACTAGATGTGTAGCTAAACCTTTGGGAGCTAAAGCACAAAATTTCCACAAGATGGTATCTATCTTCTTACCAAATGGCCAAATTCTCAGGACAACATAGTCCTCAATGCTGGAGAAACTGCGGTCAGATTGGTACTCTATTACATATATTATGAACATGTAAAAATATTAGGAGCTATTGGTATAAAGTTTTCCACATGATGTCAGAAATTACTGGGATACTAAAACAACCAGATCCTACCCTAGCTATTTTGAATATAAATATAGACACATATCCAATCCATTAGTGACACATATTCTTCTAGCATCAAGACTTACCATTACTAGACACTGGAAAAAAGACTTAGCCCCTTCTCTAAAAGAAGTAATTGAGCTTGTACAGACCCACTTCATCTATGAGAAATCTTTAGCTTACCTAAACGATAGAATTACCACATTTGACAAAGCTTGGAAACCCTGGTCTGACTGGTTCAGAACTGTAACCTAAGATTATGTTTAAAAATTTTTTGGGATACTCTAAAATGATTATTTAGTAGAACTAGTAGAATTGTTAGGAATTATTCAATATTTCCTTTTTTCTCTTTGTTAAACTTTAACGCAGCACCTACTGTATATTGTGATATTGTGTAGCTTTTCACTGTCCTATTTTTGCTTTCTTGTTGTTGCAACTATATTTGTAAAACCAAATAAAAATATATATTATGAAAAAAAATGATGCTGAGGATGGTGGTGGTGGTGGTGGTGGTGGGGGGGGGGGGGTATTGGAGATTTATAGGGAGGTTTAAGCCTAAACTTGACCCTACTTGCAGGGTCCCATGCTAACTCTCTTCAATGATTGATGTGGATTAAGGTTAGCCTCTAAAACCTTTTGTGACACCCCCCCCAATTGCTTTAGGCTACAGATGTTATTATAATGGGGGTATTCAACTACCCAGATATTGACTGGGCAGAAGGCACTGCTCACTCCTTTAAGGATCTTCATTTCATTATTGTCTTTCAGGATAATTTTATGAGTTATTTGGTGAATGCCCCAACTAGAAAAGATGCATTACTAGATCTAACTTATTACAAATAACATAGATCTGGTCACAGAGGTGGAAATGGTTGACAGCTTGGGTAGCAGCGATCACAGAATATTCACATGCAAAGTAAACCATAGTAAAAGGGAGCACAAGGGTAGTACAAAAACACTGAATTTCAAGAAAGACAAATTTTCTAAATTGCACTCAATTTTACAAAACATTAATGGGATTGAATCCTTGAAATATTGAACATGGAGGAAAAATGGGACATAATAAATAAAGGTATCATCCAGTGTATTCCAATGGGCAACAACTATAAAAGAGCTAAGGTTAAGCCTGTAAGGCAGCTGTACTTAATGTATTCTTCTACTCACAGAATGTACCCTTGTGGCTAACAGAAGCCAGTATTCATAATAGACTGGAAAAACTTAACATAAATAAATCACCAGGACAGGATGGCTTACACTCGAGAGTCCTTAGAGAACATAGCCAGGTTATTACCAGACCGTTATTCCTAATTTTTTCAAACAGCTTAAGGACTGGAATGGTACCAGTTGACTGGAAAAAGGCAAATGTGATACCAACATTTAAAAAAGGACAAATATATAGTCCTGGAAATTTCAAGCCAGTCAGTCTAAAATAAATAGTATGTAAACTATTGGAGGGGATGATAAGAGACTATATTCAAGAGTTTGCACATCATAATAGTAGCATTAGTAATAATTAGAGATGAGCGAATCGAACATGGCGAAGTGGAATTCGTTTCGAAGATTAGGAAAAATTCGATTCGCGCCGAATCCGAAAATTAGCAAACTTCGGATGCACGAATCGAATTTTCCCAAAAATGGCGGCGACATGTGTGGCGACGGAGCGGGGATCTCTGGGAAGGCGCGCAGACAAGGCGCGCTGACCCATAATGCATTCATTCATGACATGTGATCGCATTAGCCAATCAGCAGCCAGCACTGTGTAATGGTGGAGCTATAAATCGCGGCCATCTTAGAATTCTCCATTAGCCTCCGGTCATTCAAGAGAGACAGACCTGTCTGTATTAGGGACAGAGTTAGGGCCACAGAGACTTTAGGGCCACAGAATCGTTACTCAGGGACACAGAATCGTTACTCAGGGACACAGAATCGTTACTCAGGGACACAGAATTGTTACTCAGGGACACAGAATCGTTACTCAGGGACAGATACAGAATTGTTACTCAGGGACACAGAATCGTTACTCAGGGACACAGAATCGTTACTCAGGGACACAGAATCGTTACTCAGGGACACAGAATCGTTACTCGGGGACACAGAATCGTTACTCGGGGACACAGAACAGAATCGTTACTCGGGGACACAGAATCGTTACTCAGGGACACAGAATCGTTACTCAGGGACACAGAATCGTTACTCAGGGACACAGAATCGTTACTCAGGGACACAGAATCGTTACTCAGGGACACAGAATCGTTACTCAGGGGACACAGAATTGTTACTCAGGGACACAGAATTGTTACTCAGGGACACAGAGTCGTTACTCGGGGACACAGAATTGTTACTCAGGGACACAGAATCGTTACTCAGGGACACAGAATCGTTACTCAGGGACACAGAATAATTGTTACTCAGGGACACAGAATCGTTACTCGGGGACACAGAATCGTTACTCAGGGGACACAGAATTGTTACTCGGGGGACACAGAATCGTTACTCAGGGACACAGAATCGTTACTCGGGAACACAGAATCGTTACTCAGGGACACAGAATCGTTACTCAGGGACACAGAATTGTTACTCAGGGACACAGAATCGTTACTGAGGGACACAGAATCGTTACTCGGGGACACAGAATCGTTACTCGGGGACACAGAATCGTTACTCGGGGACACAGAATCGTTACTCGGGACACAGAATCGTTACTCAGGGACACAGAATCGTTACTCTGGGACACAGAATCGTTACTCGGGGACACAGAATTGTTACTCAGGGACACAGAATCGTTACTCGGGGACACAGAATTGTTACTCAGGGACACAGAATCATTACTTTCTGCTTCACAACCACTATTGAATTAAAGAGTATGTCAGACAACACGCAGAGGAGTGGCAGAGGAGGCAATGTTTCAGGAGCGAGCAGACGTGGCAGCAGAGGAAGGGGTCGAGGCAGCACTAGTCGCAGCCAGAGGCCAGTGCTCCCGGTGTCATCCAGCGGTCGTGTCTCCACCGACAACCCTGCCGTCATCGATTGGTTGACTCGGTCGTCTTCCTCTTCCCAGGTCACCTCTGACACCTACAGCCAACGGTCGGTGGGTACGTCAGACACAACCGTTAGTTGGCATGGCCCGGGAGCAAGCCCACTGAAATCATGTGTCCTCTACCTGCCCCTGTCCTTTGGTGTTCCCTCACCAAGCGAAGTATCGCATGCTGTGGGCTCAGCCCCACTGTACAGTGAGGAAGAGCTAACAGAGTGCGGTCAGGAACGGGGGGAGACATCCGCCTCTTCAGCAGCCAGGCGAAGAAGTACTGGCGAGGAGAGTGGCTCGGTAGCCGGTCTAGAGACAGGTCTGTCTCCTGACCCACACGCAGCCGAGGGGGCTAGTAGTGACGCGAAGACCCTAATTGATGATGATGAGGCTGATCGCACTTGGCAGCCTTCGTCGTCATCAGGCTATTGCTTCCGCATCATCAGGAGAAGAGGGTGCCAGCTTGCCAGCGAGCAAAACAGTCGGTGGGTTGCCCAGGAGGCAGCAGGGTCGCAGCAGTGTCAGTGGAGGCAAACGGCCACGGAGTAGAGCACCAGCTCCACTGCAGCCTACCACCACGGCCAGTAGTGGTGCCGGTGTGCACGGAGGAAGTAGCAGTCAGCCAGTGAGGAGTAGCGGGGGCAAAGTTTCCTACTCGGCGGTGTGGCAATTTTTCGTCAAGCCGCCCGAGGAAGTAAACGTAGCCGTATGTCGACTATGTGGCCAGAAAGTCAAGCGTGGCCAGGGGGCCCATGTTGGGACTACAGCGTTGCGTCAGCATATGCAGCGTCGCCATTCGGTGGCCTGGGAAAACCGTGATAAAGATACGGCGGTTCTGCCTGCCCCAGCCCCCGCTCCATCACCCGCTCCGTTACTTGCTCCGTCACCCGACGTCAATCGCCCTCTATCAGCCAGTCAAGGCTCCAACACCTCTGCTGAGGGGAGTTGTCACTCGTTGGCATCTTCCGCTCGTTCAGATGCTCCTTCTCCTGCTACTCCTCTTCACGGATTCCGTCAGCAGTCTTTCTTGGAATCCGTTTCCAAGAGACAACAGTTTGCGAGCACGCACCCGACGGTGCAGAAGCTGAACGTCCTCCTGTCCAAGTTGCTGGTGCTGCAGTCCCTCCCTTTCCAAGTGGTGGACTCAGCACCTTTCCGAGAAATGATGGCTTGTGCCGAGCCGCGGTGGAGAGTGCCAAGCCGTCATTTCTTCGCCAAAAAGGCAGTGCCAGCCCTGCATTCACATGTAGAAGAGATGGTGGGCCAGTCTTTGAGCATGTCGGTCTCTGCCAAAGTGCACGGCAGCGCCGACGTGTGGAGCTGTAACTACGGTCAGGGACAGTACATGTCATTTACGGCCCACTGGGTGAACGTGGTGCCGGCACAGCCGCACCAGCAACTTGGACAGGTCACGCTGCTTTTGCCTCCACGTTTGCACGTCCTTGGTCCAGCAAAGATGTCCGCCTCTACCACCTCTTCTTCCGCCGTGTCCTCAGCCGCCACCCCCGTGCCAAGTCCCATTACCCAACCGGCATATCACATGTGCAGGGCGCAACGGTGTCACGCTGTGCTGCACCTGGTATGCCTTGGCGAACGTAGTCACACAGGGGAGGAACTTCTGAGTGTAATGAACAGAGAAATCGACAGATGGCTGTCTCCGCGCAAACTGAAAATCGGAACCATGTTGACCGACAACGGAAAGAACATGGTGTCTGCTCTGCGTCAAGGAAGGTTGTGCCATGCGCCATGCATGGCTCACGTGTTCAATCTGGTTGTCAAGCGGTTCCTAAAATCCACCATCCCACTGCAAGACATCCTTAAAAGGTCACGTAAACTTTGCATGCATTTCAGCCATTCCTACACCGCAAAGCACACCCTCCTTGAGCTGCAGCGGCAGAACGGAATTCCACAGCATCGCCTGATCTGCGACGTTGCAACAAGGTGGAATTCAACCCTACATATGTTAGACCGCCTGTCAGGGCTCCCAGGTGTGACCAGAGGTGTGTGACTGATGCAGGGAAACGCAGACTACAGATATGTGATAAACAATATAATTTATTAACACTAACAATACAAACATAAACGCAGTGCAATACTAAACATAATACAGTGCAAACAAACCAAACCAGCCACCCACAGATAACAGTACATACAAGCAAGCGTCGTCAGGCAGGCCGGGTCAATATCAATTGGGCAGGTAGGTACAGGGGAGCAAGCAGAGAATGGTCGGGGTCACAGGCCAGGTTCAGCAGGTAGCAAGCAGCGTAGTACAGAGGGTCAGGCAGAGGGATGGTCAGGGTCACAAGCCAGGGATCAGAGCAGGAGAAGTCAGCAGCAGTTCAGATCAGGCAGGGTCAGCAAAGGGACAGAAACAGGATGCAGGACAGATACAGGGCCCAGGACAAACACAACACCAAGGCAGAGTCTGCAAGTCTGGCCATCCCTTAAATACACCAGTATCATCAGTTCCAGGTGTTAGCTGGCTGAAAGGTTGAGTCTCTGATTGCTGGGAGCACCCGCTGGCCAGCCCTGGTACTGCAGATCAAAAGGCAGGTGAGTCCCACCATTGCTGGCCAGTCCATTCCTAACAGTACCCCCCCCTCAAGGAGCGGCCTCAGGACGCTCCAAACAGTCCTAGCTGGGCAAAATGTTCCACCCGCCCGAGTCTGGCAACTGGCGGGATATCAAAGACTGGCACACCGGGCAGGACTCCGGGCAGCGGCACACCGGGCTTGACTCCGGGCAGAGGCACACCGGGCAGAGGCACATCGGGCAGAGGCACATCAGGCAGGACTCCGGGCAGAGGCACATCGGGCAGGACTCCGGGCAGAGGCACATCGGGCAGGACTCCGGGCAGAGGCACATCGGATTACCAGGCGAAGCAGCAGGCAGCGGGCCCCCGGGCGGAGCGGCAGGCAGCGGGCCCCCGGGCGGAGCGGCAGGCACCGGGCCCCCCGGGCGGGGCGGCAGGCACCGGGCCCCCGGGCGGGGCGGCAGGCACCGGGCCCCCGGGCGGGGCGGCAGGCACCGGGCCCCCGGGTGGGGCGACAGGCACCGGGCCCCCGGGGGGGGCGGCAGGCATCGTGCCCCCGGGCGGGGGGGCGACAGGCATCGTGCCCCCAGGCGGGGCGGCGGCGCGCCGGACCCCCAGGCGGAGCGACAGGTCTCGGGCCCTCAGGCGGAGCGGCGGGCGCCGGACCCCCAGATGGAGCGACAGGTCTCGGGCCCTCAGGCGGAGCGGCGGGCGCCGGACCCTCAGGTGGAGCGACAGGTCTCGGGCCCTCAGGCGGAGCGGCGGGCGCCGGACCCCCAGGCGGAGCGACAGGTCTCGGACCCTCAGGCGGAGCGGGGCGGGCGCCGGACCCCCCCAGGGGAGCGACAGGTCTCGGGCCCTCAGGCGGAGCGGCGGGCGCCGGACCCCCAGGAGGAGCGACAGGTCTCGGGCCCTCAAGCGGAGCGGCGGGCGCCGGACCCCCCAGGCAGAGCGACAGGTCTCGGGCCCTTATGGCGGAACGACAGGTCTCAGGCCCCCAGGCGGGCTCGGCGGGCACCGAGTCACCAGGCACAACAGTGGGCTCCGAGTCAACTGGGATGACCGCTGGCACCTGGGTCAGACATTGGATCGTCTGGCTGGACAGCGGCATCGGGTCACCAGGCATCAGGTCATTTGGCTCGACAGCGGGCACCGCGTCATCTGGCAAGGCAGTGGGCTCCGAGTCAACAGGCACGACAGTGAGCACCGGGTCATCAGGTACCGGATTGTCTGTCTCGACAGGGGCATCGGGTCACCAGGTAACTTACAGCGGGCACTGGGTCACCAGGCCATCAGGTCATTTGGCTTGCCAGTGGCACCGCATCATTGGCAAGGCAGTGGGCACCGGGTCACCAGGCAATTGGATCGTCTGGCTCGACATAAGCGGGGGCATCGGGTCACCAGGTATGACAGCGGGCTCTGAGTCAATTGGCACGAACAGCGGCACCGATCAGGTACCGGATCGATTATCTGGATCAACAGCGGGCATCGAGTCAACTGGCCCAATAGAAGGATCGTCAGGCTGGATCAGTTCATCATGCTGGGTAGAAGGCATCAGGCTGAGTAGAGGCTTCAGGCCGAGCAGAGGCTTCAGGCCGAGCAGAGGCTTCAGGCCGAAGAGAGGCATCAGGGCGAATCTAGAGGCACCAGGCTGAACCACGGAAGGCAGGTTCTCAGACGGCAGGTTCACCCGGTTTGGGATACTGGCAGTGATCGGTACTGGTTTGGTAAGATTTTCGCTTTTTTCTGGTTTTAAAACTAACTGGAGCACTGCAAGTAAACCAGGTCTGCAAACAAATGAAAAAAGGCAGCTGAGAACAGGAGAAGAGCTGGAGGATTGGAAACAGAAGAGGGAGCAAAAATGTTGCTACAGAGGGCTTTTTTACAGGGTTAAAGGCAGGATTAGGTTGCAGCGAGTGGGAACAGGGTACTGACATGCCGGTAGATAGCAGGGCAGGAGGAGCCTGTTGGGAATGCAGGAATAGAGTTTTGAGGAAATAGATTAGAAGCAGGACTGGGTCTTTGTAAGCTGACTGAGGCTGGGTGGCAACAAATCTGTCCATGTCTGCAGTATGGGTTGAATCAAAGCTGAGCTTACACAAAGCCTGTCTGGTCAATGACTGCACTGCAGTTTAATACAATCTCTTAGTGTCTGTGGTGAACATGTGGAATAAGCTCCAGAAAGTAACCCACATCATCCTCTATAACCACACCAAGGACTCTACCTGGTCTGCACTAAAGGGGCATAAAAAAAAATTTCAATCCCCTGCAAAATTGGGGGTAACCAGATGAAACCAACTCAGCACAAACCTCAATCAATGGCTGCACCAGACCTCAGAGAACTCTGTGCCCTGATCTACAGAACATGAGCGAAGCCGTATACATTCTAAGCAGTTCATCCGGGGATACTCACTTCAGAGTTTGATAAGCAATACTCCCTGTCATCAAACACTAGCAGATAGTAAATACTCAACCAAATTCATCCCCCAAGATCCATTTCCCATCAACAAGCCAAAGATGGCTTCCCTGTGCAGCCACTTCTGGTCAGGATTGGCCTTGGTGTAATGTCGGGCTCCCCAGGGTGACCAGAGGTGTGTGACTGATGCAGGGAAACGCAGAGACTTCAGATATTGTGAAACAATATAAAATTTATTAAAAACAAAAACAATACAAAATAAACGCAGTGCAATACTAAAACATTAATACAGTGCAAACAAACCAAATGCAAACAACCACCCACAGATAACAGTACATACAAGCAAGCGTCGTCAGCAGGCCGGGGTCAATATCAATTGGGCAGGTAGGTACAGGGGGAGCAAGCAGAGAATGGTCGGGGTCACAGGCCAGGTTCAGCAGGTAGCAAGACAGGCGTAGTACAGAGGGGGGTCAGGCAGAGAGGGATGGTCAGGGTCACAAGCCAGGGATCAGAGAGGAGAGAGTCAGCAGCAGTTCAGATCAGGCAGGTCAGCAAGGGACAGAAACAGGATGCAGGACAGGATACAGGGCCCAGGACAAACACAAACACCAAGGGCAGAGTCCTGCAAGTTGGCCATCCCTTAAATACACCAGTATCATCAGTTCCAGGTGTTAGATGGCTGAAAGGTTGAGTCTCTGATTGCTGGGAGCAGACCGCTGGCCAGCCCTGGTACTGCAGATCAAAAGGCAGGTAAGAGTCCCACCATTGCTGGCCAGTCCATTCCTAACACCTGCCTTTACGAACAGCGAAAGGCCATCACCGAATTTCCTGATGTTACAAGCAGGATTATTAAAGGTACTCCCTGTGTAACTTAGATGTCAGCCATTGGCAGCTCATGCGTGACACCTGCTGCTTGCTCCAGGCCCTTTGAGGAGGCCCACCGCTATTCGTGAGTCGGCAAGGACTAAATGGGATGAACGACGTCATTCCTCATGTTGCAAACGTCCTGGAACAAATGCTGTTCACAATGGCTGGTCAGGGTGCGGTAGAACGTGCGGCGCACAGATCAACAACGCCACATGACCCCTGTGGGGGCAGGACAGGAAGAAGAGGAGGAGGTAGAGGAGTGGACATTGTGTGCTCAGGAATTATTGAGTGAAATGGGTGGTTTTTCCACTCAGCGGACAGGAGGGAGAGGCAGGAGCATCTTGGTAGAGGAGGAGGAGGAGGAGTCACAGAGGACCCAGACGCACCGTGGCAGTATGCTGTGGAGGATGGAGGCAGGGAGTCCCTAGCTCACTCCTTGGCACAAAATGGCCCATAGCCAAGGCTCGGTTGCTTTTGCGTAGCGACCAGCCGAATAATAACCATAAGACAGAGGGATGACTTTTTGGCCTGTCCACCTTGTGGGACTCCACGATCTACCGTTCAATAAATGGTGGACTTTTTCACACCTGCTGAGAGGGAGGCCAGAAAAAATAAATATAAAAATAAATTATAAAGTACTATACAAACCACCTATGTAGTCAGATGGTCTCTTCTGCCTTTCTGCGCCAATGTCCATTCCTCAACACTGTGGGCCCTGTGCGCTCGTTGCGTTCCGCTGCCATGGCAGCAGGGGAGGGGTGGGTGGTAGCAAGCAGTGGCAGCTCCACCACAAGCCGGCTGCCTCAGTATGCATTCGATGATGAGTAGCTTTCTTCCCCACGCAG